>JXSR01S022890.1:2310-23191 GCA_000969725.1 Ophiothrix spiculata
CAAAGATTCAAGTTGCTCACACTATGTGGTTTGTTTATTTGCAGGGCCCGTATCTAAAGGCTCATATCAAAGATCCAAGTTGCTCACAATATGTGATCTCTTTATTTGCAGGGCGCGTATCTAAAGGCTCATATCAAAGATCCAAGTTGTTCACAATATGTGGCCTCTTTATTTGCAGGGCCTGTATCTAAAGGCTCATATCAAAGGTACAAGTTGCTCACAATATGTGGTATGTTAATTTGCAAGGCCCGTATCTAAATGCTCATATCAAAGATCCAAGATATGTGGCCTCTTTATTTGCAGGTCCCGTATCTAAAGGCTGATATCAAAGATCAAAGTTGCTCACAATATGTGGCCTCTTTATTTTCAGGGCCCGTGTCTTAATGCTCATATCAAAGATACAAGTTGCTTACAGTATATATGTGTTTATACACATCTTGAACCAGCCGTAAATCCAGCAAACTTTGTTTCCACACCAAGTGAAATACCGGTTGTGATACTGCAAATTAATTTCTTGTAGGTTCACAATCTTGATACTTGCTTCAGAGCATTTTAGGAATATGATCCGAAGTATGAAAACTAGATATATTTTTTCTGAGGACCAAGATAGAGGATGCATTTACCGCTGGTTAGCCCGGTGTAGCAGGAATGTAAATCCCTCATTCTTATTGTCCGGGTTGTACAGTAAAGTATAGGCTAACAACTCTCACGCAATATTAGCTAAACGCTTTACTCCGTTATGGTGTATGGAAGGCGGACTACCATTTCAGGGGGACTATGATTTCTTTCACACCGGGGCGGTTAGAGATAAATGGTCATATACAGCACAAAAACAAAATCAAGTTGCTAATCTCAAAAATGGGATAGATGAGAATAATATTAGAGTTGTAAACCATATGTTGGTTATTGCTTGATTCGTAACGTTATAAACCTTTAACAGACATGATTTTCTTAATTTTCTTAATACGCAACCTTTTTTAAATTGCAACAAATGTTTTGTGCATAAAGTATCGTTTAAAGATTTTATTTCATCAAGTTAAATTTAAACGTATTTATCTTAATTGTCCGATTATCCAGATTCTGTGCATATATAACTATACACATTCTAAGACTCTACTAATCTGGGGTTATCAAACATCAATATTTTTACGGAAAAGGACTGTATCATTACATATTTTGATTACTGTAACTGTACCTGTCAGTCATGTTATATCACATCATCAAACAATTTAAGTGAAATTTGCAAGACCTTTATTCCAAGATCCAAATTGCTGACAATATGTTTTCTCTTCCTTTGCAGGGCTCGTATTCCAAAGGCTCTTATAAAAGATCCAAATTCGGCACCCTTGGAAATCAGCTCACCAGTAGTGCAGTCGTTGTCATTGCCAGATCGTGTGTATCTTGCACAATGGTCCGATCTCATTGTGTTTGATTACTTGGTCGGCCATATTGATAGGTAAGCATTGATTAATCGAATGTACTATTTCATTTATCAACCTTATTATGACTAATATCTTGCATCTGGGATTTTTTCTTAATATTCATATATGACACATCTGGTATATGGTTAAATAATACATATCGCAATCTGTAAGATAAGAAACATATTTAACCAAAATAATACCAAAATGTATTAATACACAGTGATTTGGTCTTAAATAATTCCTAATCAATCATTGCTAATCTCTTGCACAATACAAAAACATCAGTTCACAATGTTGTAGAATACAAGGGATGTGCTATGGATCTAATACCAGTCTGATTGTTTACTGCATACTATAAGATTGATAAAGTTTTCAATTCAAAGATCTGGAGTCAAGTAAAAAGTGTTAGCACATTTTGGTATCACTGATTTCCATGCTTTCAGTGTTGATACATTCAGCTGTCACTGATTTCCCTGCTTTCAGTGTTGATACATTCAGCTGTCACTGATTTCCCTGCTTTCAGTGTTGATACATTCAGCTGTCACTGATTTCCCTGCTTTCAGTGTTGATACATTCAGCTGTCACTGATTTCCCTGCTTTCAGCGTTGATACATTCAGCTGTCACTGATTTCCCTGCTTTCAGTGTTGATACGAGCAGAGTGCCATAATCAGGTACAAAATTGAATCAGGGATGAAACGAATGGGGTTATTTCCACAATCGATTTGAATATCACCTTCTATTAGTTACTACAATTAGTCATTATTGCTGAAGTTAAAATGGATGGTAAATCTGAAAAGTTCAGAGTATTCCAATTATTTTTTTCTGCTGTGTGTGGCTTTTTTATTATCTATGTAGATGCATAACATCTATATATTAGTCTTCTATGAAGAAAACCTGTCTTAGCTATGATAAAAAGTATCTGAAAAGCAGAGTATATTGATCTTTGACAGATTTTGATACCTTAAAAAGATGTAGGACAGCGATGGTATGCATTGATACATTTAAGTACAAGAGTTTGTTCCTCAAAACATTTCCCTGATCCAGATCCTCGTTTAAGAACTGTATGCGTTTCGTGTTACTAAAAAAGAAGTGTTATTTCTCAAAGTACACTTTTCTTTATAAATATACCGTATTGTATTAATTATGTTGGAACATGACAAATGCTTTATTAACAATTTTGAAGCAAGGAGATAGATGTTAGCTTTGTCGTTCACAGAGTTGATATTCAAAATGAATTCAGACCAACAATTTGAGGCGCTTGTCTCAGACAATACTGAAAATGGCTTGTGTCAAAGATCTTTTGCAGAGAAGCTTTGTGCATTGTTATTGCAGTACCTTGCAGTTGTGAGTGTCAATATGAGCAGATCAACACCAAGAGGGCAATATGTCAGTTTATCAAATACGAACAATTTTGAAAACGTACTAAATTTGATCTTATTACTTAATGTTGTTTTGAACATCTTGAAATCTTTAATATTCAATCTGCATTTTATTTTTGTATTTTCTCATCCTCATTTCTTGCACAATATGCACAATGCACAATAGGTAGTGGCGAAGTGCCTATAAGATGACCTTACTTCAAGCTTAGTCCTAACGTTCGGCTGGGCTTCATTCATCTCCTATAGGTATAAAAAGTGTCAAAAATAGTGCAGAATTCTGCTTCTTACACGGTGCTTAATTCTGCAGGGTTGTGTGTATGTTTATGTAATCTTATAGTAGGCTCATTCCAAAGTAACGTTTGTGACCGAAAAATTGAAAAATTTCACTTTTAAATGGCCACAGAACCTAGCATAAACATTATATCAACGAGTTTGTTGTTGATAATGGTGCTCACTGGTGGGGTCAAGACAGGTAGATGTTTGAAAATTAAATCAATTGCCCAAATCCTGAGTAAAGTCCATGTAACGTTCGGTAACGTTTGTGACCGCGCACGGAAATGTTTTTTTGCTCCTAATCACTTCAAAGTACAATTTCTCTGAAGTGTCAGCGATATTTTTATTGTGCCTTACACCGATTATGGGAAACATATTTACAAATATTTCATAAAAGTTACAGAACATTATATCGACAGAATTTATTTTAATGCATTGTTTTGTGTTGTAACGTTTGGTAACGTTTGTGACATTTTGGTGTAACTTTTTGGTAACGTTTGTGACATTTTTGAAACAAAACATGTGCTCATTCATGCACGGATATACAAACTTTACAATTTCTGATTGGAAAATACTTCTCACGTACCAAGTAACAAATGTATGACTGAAAAACATGTTTATGTGGTCGAATAAAAAAGCTGATTTTTTGCTTGAAATAAAAAAAGGTTCAGTTTCCACTGGAATGAGCCAGTAGATATTGATAGTTGCTGAAGCCAACAGACGTAAATCCGCGGGTGGGAAAATAAGAATAAAAACATATTGCAGTAAAACATACAGGGGCTATCATAACCAACATATTTTAACTGTGGTTTTGATTCACCCTGTCCAGAATTATGAATATCGTAGACATGTCACTTTCCCAAGAATCTAGATTATTCTTATCTGCAATAAGACACCAATGATATAAAGATTAAGCGAATACGCGGATGCTTTTTTGCCAATTTAAGATTAAGATACTTTGCTTCCAAATAAAATGCTCAGTTGCTTATAAAGTAGAAAAACTTAGTGCATTTTTCTATACTTACCTTACTCCATCTGAATTATTTGGAGTCGAGGTAGCAGATAGGTAACCAAGACCACCACCTCTACTGGAGGCAACCAATCCAACATTTATGGGTTATTTATACTGCCCTAAAACAGTGAGAGGTTCACCAAAGCAACATCTGTTATCAAGAGAGAAATTATGCAAGATGACTGCAAAAGTTTGATATTGGTTAAATAATCTGTAAAAGACTTAATATCCAAACCTAGGATATGGATTTTTGGACTTGTAAATAATATGTTTTCAAAATCATTAGACAGTCTGTCAAAATGGCCACTAAATAGCATAAATATTTAATTTCTTTCTTTTTTGTAACAAATGTTATGAAAACTTTGAAAACGTTTTTTTAAGTATTCAGAATCTGTATTAAACACCACAGAATGCCAGTTTATGGCATTTTTTTCTAGTTTTTGTTTTGCTTCATCGTGGCAATGTGGCTTATAAATTGTGACAAATTATTATCAATTCTGCTTTAAGACGAAAACAGCTTATATTCTAGCATTTGTTTAGCCAATCATATCTGTTAGTTTTGTGTTAAATGTTATGTTTTGAAGCAAAACATGACGTGCCACATACTGGCACTTAAAGTATTCAAAATAATCTGTGGAAAATGCGAACGACATTCGGTGAATGTCATTCACACCCAGTGCTTTGATCCCATTTATTCAGAGGGAGTAAATTAATAAAATTACTCAGTTTTCAACAAAATCAAAATGCTTAAGGGCACAGTTAACCCCTCATTTTCTGAAATATTTTATGCTTTGTAACTCAGCAACCGATAAGTAAATCCATATAAAGGTATACATTAGGCTGATTTTGAAAAAATCGATTTTTTGATTTTCTAACGGGCAACCCTCTCATTTGGTGCATAATGGGTAAAAAATACAACATGCAAATTTTTTTCACTTTTCGTGAATATTTAGGGGGTGCTACCGACCTTTGAACTTTTGTATGTAAAGCCTATGGGCATTTAGGACTGTTATAAAACTTCATATTTTTCTCATGATTGGAGTAAGAAGTGTGCCAAATAATGTCCTGATGTTTTAGTTTTGATGTATATCTTCCTTAAAACATACATATGTTACAATTTCAAGTTCAAAGTAATTCACAAAACCGAAAAAACGAAAAACTCTGGTGTGGGAGTACACCCTATTCATAGCACAGCATCTGGATTTTAACATAAACTAGATGAGACTCTAACACAACACAAGAATTCACATTACTGGCTGAAAAGAGTAATAGAAAATTAAGTCATTGCAGAAGTCTAACTGTTCTGAAACATCAATTATGAAAAATTATCATATCATTAAATCCAATGCATTACGACCAATACAATAAATGTTATGTAACTTGACCCACACACATTTTATATTTGATTAATGACCCAGATGCTGAAAACCACTTAAAGGATTTGCACTCTCTTTAATGGTTCAATACAATGCTGTCTCATATGATCCCCTTGATTCTAGTGTATTGTGATATGAACCCCAGGGAGCAGCTTGCAATTGACAAGTTATGACAGAAAAGGAACTTTGAACAAGATGATGATGTTGAAAATAAATATTGAATAGTAAAATAATTACTTGGAGATTTTTATAGGCCTCTCTAAAAGTAAGTTCTGTTTGTGGAGCTATTTTACAACTGTTGGAATGTTGATATTATTTTATCAAGGATATGCCTATCATCACAGGGCTAAAAACAAAAAGACATAGTTTGTTGCGAAATATGTTCAAGACATCTAAAATTATAATAGCCTAACCAACAAAGACAGAAGATTTGTAATAATGAATATGCTATAACATTCAATGGCAAACAGATTTTTTTCCAAGTGGCCATTTAGCTGTTGAATCTTTTGCTGCCACCCAAATGATGCAATTTTCAACAAATTGTGTTTTTATGAAATCTTGATGACTTTATTTAACATTTTCTTGGCTAATTGCTTTAAGTAGACCCTCATACATAACATATATTGATTTTGTTTTGATATCTCATGCAAAAGAACAATTTTAAAAGCATTTTTAGAAATGCCTCAAAACCCCATAGACTTTACACACAAAAGTTCAAAGGTCGGTAGCACCCCCTAAATATTCACCAAAAGTGATAAAATTTTGTATGTGGTATTTTTGACTCATAATGCACCAAATTAGAGGGTTGCCCGTTAAAATATCAACATTTCGATTTTTTCAAAATCAGCCTAGTATACATTTCTAGATGTGGAATTTCATGTAGAAGATGTTTTTGGACCACTATATTTGTATACAACCTAACTCAATTTTGAAAAAAGAAAAGTTTGACATCTTAAGATATTTAGAATCTAAGAACACATGTCTAGAAACGCATTTCTCAAATTTTTGATTTTTAATTACCAAAAATGGGTCCAAAAATGGCCCAAAATGATTTTTTGTCATTTTTTTGTGTACATTTTGTACAGGCTAATTTTTTTTTTCGAGTCAAATACATATCAGATTAACACAAATTGAGCTTTCGTTACGTTATGCAATTCTACAAACGTTTAGCATTACGCGTCTTACTCTAGGGTTGGTTAATAATGAATGAAATACTTGGTAGTGAAAACTCAACATTATCCGGGGCTTGGTTGTACGCGAATATAACGTATAACATATGCGTACCTTAAAACATGTTAACTTCATATGGGCATGGTTGGAATGAAGATTTCGCGAGATTTGTGTATGATTAATGAAGAATTGATTCTCTTAATCACCTGCTTGGTGCTAAAAACTCAGCGTTATCCGGGACTTGGTTGTATGCAAATGCAAAGAATATTACATATGAGTGGTTTAAAATATTTTTACATCATATAGGAATGAACACTTTATGGGGTTTGCTGTAAGTTCAATGAATTAATCATTTTCTTAACTTAATACGTTAGTGGTGAAAACTCGCCATTACCCGGAACTTGGTTGTATGCGAATATAACATATATACAACGTGCGAGTGTCTAAAACACCTAACATCATGTGGGAATGAACATTTTACAGGGTTTGCTTGTAAAGGTTGTATGGTTAGTAGTTCATTCAAAACTCAGCATTATCAGGGACTTACTTGTATGCGAATGCAAAGTATATATTACATATGAGGTGCTTTAAAATATTTTTACATGGAAACGAGCATTTATGCGATTTACTATACGGATGATTCAGTCGCTTAACCTAATACGTTGGAGTGAAAACTAAGAGTTATCCAGGACTTGGTTGTATGCGAATATAACGTATAACATATGCGTGACTCTACATTTATTACACCACTTGCAATAAGTTCATTTACCATTTGACTTAGCCAGAGATATGCCACAGTTACTAAACATATAGCAGTGAAGCTGTTAAAGAAAGGTCATAACATTAAAACATCGTTTGCAAAGCAAATATATGTAACTTGACCCAGGAGATGGTTCATGGTTGTGAAATACCATTTTGAATATCTGTTTTGCAATATATTTGGTTGTGACATATGTATATATTTCTGATTAGCATATCGACATTCCAAATTAGCTGTGTTATGTTTACAACAAATTGATATGAAAAGAAAGAGGTGTAGAATAATTTGTAATAAGTTTTGGAATACTTATGATCAGAGCACTCTGGTTGTGAAATATCTCGTGTTATATTATAGGGGCTCATGCATTTTGCCTAATTCAGCACCATGAAACATTTATTTCATTTATGACAGAGTAACCCGTGGTGTTCAATATATAGCTTTACCCATTCGTACCCAGACATTAATAGTACAATTAGTGTTACCTAGGACATTTAATATGTCTTAACTTTAGAACATCACATTTCTTATCATTCTGACCGTTGATTTATATGAATGAATATAAAAATGTGTTTAAGGGTCATTCTAGATCTTGCATAATCTTGCAAGTTCTAGAGCGCCCCTTCAACACGAAGTGTTGCATCAGTTCAATGTAAAGTAAATCCTGTGAGATAACATAAATCATTGGCGTATCCCCATGCTTAATTATAGCTATTTTTATTTCTTTCAGAGTGACAAATCACCAAGAAGGCTCTTTCCACCATGATGCTAAAACTCAGAATCTCATCTGGGCTAACCAACCCATCCATAATCTAGCCATCAGCAAGCAGACATCAGTTCTTTGGTTCTTTGACAATGAAACCGGTTTCCGTATGGGATATCGAACGCTCTATCACAACAATGTTGACGCTGACAAGTATCGGAATTTTCATAATTCAATGCTGCATTCTATATGTGTCTTTCGGTCGAGAACAGTAAAGAAAATCACCGAGTTATATAACCAACCTGACCCTTTTGAAAGTCTGATGACTTTAGTAAGACGTTATGAGCCATTGGCTGCATATATTCATGTGGATATACCGGGATCTCCAAATGATATGCCGGAAATTTTCAAAGAAAGACTTGGTAATGTGTACCGTTGGATTGAACAATGTCGAAAGAAGCTTTAGCCCAACATTGTTACTACTTTTTGAATACAGATCACACAGGTGCTATATGAGGTTTTTTATATCTGTTTTGGTGAAAATCGTGCTTTAAAAGAATCATATGATAATTGCTACTCACAAAGTCAATTGTGAACGCTCTTGTCATGCCTGCTATGTAAACGTGATTAAAAATCTAGCATCCACCGTCACTCGTCTATGGGGATATATATGGCTGACGATTTCTGTGAAAATATTTATCTTAATGAGAATCGAGGACCAAGTGTACTTTAGGTCCCATCCAGAATTTTAGGGTTAGGGTTTAGGGTTAGTGTATAGGGTTAGGTTTAAGTTAGGGTAAGTTTTAGGGTTAGGGTATAGTTTTTGATGGGACCTAAAGTATACTTTTTCCAGAATCGATATTGTGGTTGCATGCATCTGCATAGTTGAAATGCAGATTCATCCTGTAGTAAAAGAGTCTATTAAACGCGCTGATGCTGGAAAGAAATTCTTGCAACATGGACCTTTCGTGGAAATTACAACAAATGTATGCATCGAACATGCATTTCTAAAAGACACATCATTGGATTTCAGGGGCTGAGGAAGGTTTAGGAAGTTTTCGGTGAAAAATTCCCTCTCCAAAATGCAAAAGAACCCCTGAGAATGGAAAGGGGAAAATCAGGTTATTTTATTTATAACAAAACGTCTGGAGGCGCAGAAAAAACAAAACTAAACCAATTCATACACCCAGGCTACACCTCACTGGAAATCTAATGATGCATCCCGAATGTCTGGTCATGAATGCAGAACTGCATCATTTTGATTAGCCTTGATTCAAGGCTATTTTGGCAATTTCTTTCATTCTTATTGAATATTATACACAAGTCTCAGACATCAACCCTCAAATATCTAGTTGAACCCAATTGGCAACCAACATAGGCCTACTAATATTTTACCCCTATCTGGTCTATTTATATCACAAATCACAGATGTGGTCTCATATCATGATTCTCCTTTCCCTTCAAAACAGCCTTGATACAACCCTAATTAATGCTGTAGAACATTGAAGCAAACTCTATGATTGGTCACTTTGAGTTGGTCACTGCAGCTACACTCATGATACAAGCATATAGGCCTAAACAGTGTGCTTGCCCTGCCCAATGCTACCTACATGACCTACCACATGCATGCATTGTGAAGTGAAATGGACTGATTCACTATATTCAAGAGGTGGATAAATATATATGATCTCTTAACATTTACTGGAATTGATTTTGAGGTGGATTATGATGCTCCTGATAGTTATGTTAAAATTGTTATTCCAAATGAGAGACTTTCTTTATTATATTTATGTCCTAAATACTTTTAAGAGAAAATGTGAGTTTTCTTACACTCATATAACTTTACTTCCTATTTTCAATAATGGAGTGGATGCTTGGTCACCACATCTGAAGCTGTGTTACCATGGGAACTTAATTAGCCTTGTGGCTAGTCTATGAAATTGGACTTAGGGATTTGCCAGTCAGAATTAGGGAATGACCATTCATGTGGTTTAATCACAAATGCAACAGCATTATGTTTATAGCATGGTTTAATTATTGAGGGTTATGTATGAATAATGTACAAGCTGAGAATATCAAGCTTTGGACGTGTAGATTTTTGTTCATTTGAAAACAACTACTAGTATTATTATTAGAAAAAGAAGATCATCAGACAATTACGAAGAAAGGGACAGGATAAGTGAAATTTGCAGATCATAGACTTGCAGCTAGTCTACATTTTGATACGTTATGGGCCAAATTATAGTTTGTTTGGTGAAAATGTTTGGTGATTTATAGCACCAATTATCCGTTATTGATTAGTAGGTGCATTGGAATTATATTACTAGATTATAAGATAACAAAGACTTGTTACACAAAATATTTGGTAGCTCAAAAAGAACTATAATTTGGGCCTTTTTGTACTATAGAATTCTTATTTTTCATCACACTGATGAGTTTTGTATATTATTGTAGAAATATAAGGCACCATATTGGTATTCTAGATACAATTACTCTATTTATACAATTGTGTTAATTTATACTACTTACAATAATTGCTATGCTAACGATAAATTACTTACCATTGGTGAATTCTTAATTGTAAATATTTTGATATCCCTGTTTTAAGGGCTATATGTCTTACATCTAAATTTGATACCGTAGGTTATCATTGCTGACTTGAAAATATTGTCGGCGGGAATTTAAATGACGCACATGTCCTTATTGGTTCTCATTGTTTGACCTCATAAATCAACACCAATAACAAAGTCAAAAGGAGTTCTTACTCGATTTCAAATCAATTATTAGTTTAAAATTATATTATAACCTGACTTTGCATGTGTCAACTAAAACAAATGCTTTTTCTGTTGTTTGTAAATTGCATGTTGTACATTTTGACAAGTAACATGTTTTTCAATTCTGCTGCCGAATTAAGATTGCCATAAAACAAGATAAATGAAAATTTTATTGACTACTTCATTTTAAGCATGTGCGCAGTACGGTAAAGCAGATGGATAGTCAAAATTCAGAAAATCAGAGAGGCTTTGAAACCATGTATTTCCACGTGGAATTCGGAGGTTTGAATAGTGCAGGATCTATAATAAATTCCGGTTAAATCAATGAAAATTTCGCATAACAGGTAGCTGGTTTGTTATTTATATAACGAACTATGTAGTCCGCATTTTGTTTAAATAATCTAATGAATGTGATTCATACTATTATTGCATGTTGTCTAGATCTATTCGATAAGTTAGACTCATAGATTTACACAGTTCAATATAACGTGGCTACTTTTAATTGGCACATTCATTTCATCACTGTAAACGAGGATGATAATACTAGAGTGTAATTGGAGGAATTAATATTTCGACTTGTAAGTCTTTATCATAGGGAGTGATGATAGTTAACTTATAATCTATTAGGATCATCAATAGTGCAGAAGATAAGTCATTGAAGAAGGAATCCATTTCATCACTGTCAACGAGGATGATAATAGGGTGTAATTTGAGGAATTAATATTTCGACTTGTAAGTCTTTATCATAGGGAGTGATGATAGTTAACTTATAATCTATTAGGATCATCAATAGTGCAGAAGATAAGTCATTGAAGAAGGAATAATCCGGGTTCTTTTATGAAATACAGTTTCAAATATTTTGATCCCTGTGCTCCATCTATGCTTTGAAACATGAAATATTTCAAGGTGTAGGGCGACTTGTTTTGAATAACTTAACTGTGGTAGAAAGAAATACATAGATGGCGACGTTTATTTTTCTGTGATAGTGAGCAAATTAGAGGGCAGTGCATCGCTTTATAACCACCTAGCACCTTTACTACACAGCACCGGATGTACATTTGTAGATTATGAGCACTACGTAAAAGATCCAGAATGTTACATTAAATAATATTTAGTTAAGCTATCGGTGGTTTGGGGTTCCATCTTGTGACACGTCCTTGTCAATGCTGTGTGCAATTTAGTATTGAAGTGTTACGTGTAATTCGATTATCATCCAGACAACTGGATCACGCTTTCTTGTTCTGAACCATGACCGACTATGATCATCACACAAGAGAATTGCGGTTCCAGTTTTCGGGGTATGCGTGATCCAGTAACTGGGTGGGTTACGAATTACTTCGATACTGAATTACACGCGGAGTACTGGCAAGTTAAACTAACGTACACTTATACAGTCTTGTAGTAATTGGTATTTATCTTGCAACTGCAACAGTAACAATAGTGTTTTTGCAAACATTTTGGCGTATGATGGGTGGTAAAACAATCTTGACCATAGTTTAATGCTGGCATTTAAATTTTAACGAGATCTTTTAAAGTAGATTTCCTCCATCTTCCCCATCAAGGGGTCGGTCGGAAGAGGGACGTCCACCCCCAGTTTGGGGAAAAAGGCCCATTCGGGTGATCTGGACAATGAAAATATGGAAAAGAAAGGAGGCGCGGAGAAAAAAGCAAAAGAAAAGACTCATGAGAAGAAAATAGTTAAAAATCATTTGACAAGGTTGATTGTAATGTCTGTGCGATTGTAAGATCTTTTTTGTTATACGTCGGAAAAGGTTTGGGTGTATCTTCACTCTAATTTCACTTACGGGAAATTATTGCTTTTGCCCCACCACGAGTCCAAAAATCCTGCGCACGCCACTGCTTCCCTATGATTGTTCTGAATGTTGCCAGTCGTGGGCTTCGGGATGGAGAAACAAGGTGTCCTCATGTTACACTGGAGCTGGAGGTAGATTAGGGATCTTGGTGTTGTGGAACCTTTGATATACCTTATTTGGAATGTGATGTGTCACACGTAGGCCTAGCTTGAATATGAGCGTCGAGACACATCCTCGGTCCAATTCTAGGGACTTGAATACATAACTATAATAATTTACATTTTTGATCATGGAAGCCAACTTTCATTTTATTGTTTTTGTTGTAATAGAAGATTTTTTGAGTTTGAGTTCCAAAGTAGCATCTATTCACAACTCATCAGAACCTATAACAAGTGAGTTTCATCGTTTTTATTCAATTCCTCCCCGACGTCTTTTACTTCCTGTCGAACACCTTTTATTTCCTGTGCTTCGACCGCCTATGGGTAGACCTTTGACCTCACCAGTGAAAGTCTTGCTAAACATGACCTCATTGGACCCGCCTGCTATTGGCGGTAAGACAGGTACCTTAGGGAACCTAACTGATCGTGGGGGTCCTTCTATATCTGGTTTCGGCAGAACACTGTAAAGACCGATGTTTTTCGCCATTTTTGCTGAAATAGATGGGTTGGATGTCTGTACACTTATTCCATATGGAACGGTAGATTGTGATGGGACCTGGTGGGTACTTATTGGGAAATTGCGATGAGAAAAATTACTTGAGAACCATCGGTGTTGGTCTTCTGCTCTGTCATGTCGTAACCAGTGAATATAGCGTTTCATTTCTCGTTCGATAAGTTCTTGACCTAACTCATCATCAGCATCATCTTGAAAACCATTACCTTGATGATGATCTGGTTGCTGGCGTTGCAGTTTACTGACTTCTTTCCTTATTGTCCGATTTTCCCCTACTGCAACAAGGAAACATTCGTTCCATTCTGCGCTTCCTTGTGAAATTGCCTTACTTGTATCATTAGTAGGATCAGATAGACTTCTAGAAGGTTCGCGCTTCCGTCTTGGTGGCAAGTCTGCAAATCTAACAGATTTTGATTGTTTTATATCTTCATAAGAATTGGAAATTTCACCATGCTCACTGTTGAAATTATCAGACGCACATTTTATATTTTTACTAAGCAAACGTTCTAAATCACATAAAGTTGGTCGAAGTTTATCCATGAAAGATGTTGTACGTGATGGTTCCAAATACTCGTCCACTTCATCCGTGTCCTGCCATTCCTGAGTATTTTGTTTGTTAAAGACATAACTGCAATCACTAATGTCTCTGTCTGACAGTGGCGACGACGGCGGTGGTGTCGTCTGTGGATGAAAAGCGCGGTTTCGTAAAACAACCGCTCTTTGTAACGAATCGTCGTCTTCAAACGTACATAAAATGTCATTCTTGCATTCGAAATCCATATTATCAGCCAATCGTTCACGCATAATGCTATCAGATCTTTCATTTGGCGTTAAATCAATGCATGTTTTCTTATTATCGTAATGCAAATCATCATTCGTCAAATCAGAAATATTGCTCCATTCATTATCGTTGAAATCTTCCTTGTTTTGAGTGAAGCTCTTGTCTAGCTCTTTATTTGCGTTTAGTACAATCTTTTTAGAGTCATGTCGCCGCTTATCTTTCATCTCATCAAAAACGTATTGTACTTCATCAGGTAATTTTGGTAACTTTTCAAAAGAGGAAGTGTCTGACAAGGTTTCAGGTAAGGTGCTTCTAGACTTTCTCAACGATGACCTTTTCTTCTTCTGTTTGGATTTCTTGATGCCTTGACCTGGCAAGTGCGATTGGTCCACCGATGTGTTCTTGTCTTGTTTACATGATTCTGTTTCATGTGGCGATTTCTTTGTTACGTGGCATTCTGTTTTAGGCTCAATATTTTCTGTAGAAGAAATAAATCAACAGAAATTGTTCACACAACGTTTGGTGATATTAATATATGATGTAGTGTAATATATATAACTATAATACAACCAGTTACATTGAAAGTCAACAGAAAAAGAAAATACATAAAACAAGTTGTATGCACCGTAAGCCTAATTATGATCTGGCATGGCGCGTACACGCGCCACGAAGCATGTGAAAATATTTTAGATACAATAGCGATAATGATGGACGAATAAAAAGAAAGAAAATATATCCCCAAACGTAGATCAAACTACGGACATTCCGAACTACAGTCGGATGCTCTACCAATTGAACTACATGCATGGGGTGATGAAAAAAACCCGAGATATAGTAGTCTGGTCACCGGTGTATGTCCGGATGGTGCATTTAAGAATATACCTTGAACTATATTAGAATACTGTAATGTAGGTTTGTATACAATTTTGGATTGTCAAGCGCAAAATAATTTGCATATTAGGCGTTGCGTTGTCATTCAAAACACATTTGTCATGAATCACTGTAGTAGCCATCAAATAAGATGCATGGGTATAAACCTACCATGACATATACTCAGTGTTAGAGTAGGCATCAATGTAAATTTTATGTCCCGTATATTGATCGCATCATCAATTTCATGTTTTACTCCGTTTAAGGCAAGAGAGGGGGATGCATTTAGAATGCTTGGATTGCCATATTAATTATACCGAGCGTCACTCTCGAAAACATATAGGCTTAAATGTTAAAAGATCAAAAATGTCAAAAGTTGTTGCCCACCTTTTTTGCGTGGCTTTTTACCGCATTCCCGGCTGCAAGTTGCGTGACGACGTGCCTTCTCTTTTTCATCCAAAGAACGTTCAACGTTTTCCTTATTTGTAGCTGGGGGTACCGGTGTCAGGATAACAATCGGTGTTGACGGAGTGTGCTCATTGGGTAGGTCGTCGCTTTCTGTTTGTTCTTCGACCCATTTGTCATCGTTTTCTGTTCTCTCTTCTGGGTCACTCAAATTCTCTGATTTAGACTCTTTACGCGTTTTTAACAGCATGCCTAATTCTTTTCCAAATTCCACAGTCTGGTTGTCCCGCAAGCACGCTTTCCTGTGATCGACCTGATTATGGAAAAATCGGAAGACAATATCAGACACCGTGGGAGTGCATCTCCAAGCTTAGATATAAAAGTTGTGACTTAAATTAAACTTCTATGACATTTGTATGTCACCGAAAGGTCGATGCTTTCTCCATAAAGATTGAAAGGTTGATCGAACAGATCGATCATATTAAGGCTTCTCGTCGTTCCATAAGGTTCAGACACACAATTACTAATAACGTGGGCGTCATTTCAGGGGGGGGGGGGAACAGGGGGACACGTCCCCCCACATTTTGAAGGGTGGGGGACACAATATTAAGTGTCCCCCAACGGTTTTGAATACAAACGATTTATTTGCCCCCTGGACCCCCCCCCCCCCCCCCCCCCCCCCCCTACACTTCAAAATGAAATGACGCCCATGACTTATAAGGACAACGAACGCCTTACGGATTAAAGTTTCACAACCTCAACATGCTCAACGTATGCCTAACAAACACCATAGTAAAGGTAACGATACACGTATTATGCCAAACGGACACAACCGTACAGATAACGAATCAAACGTTCTCTTAACGATCGCATAACGAACATCGATGTAAACAGTGTACGTTGCGTGCGTTTGGCTTTATTTTGATGTTTTAAAGAGTCCTCATCAGAAAGACATGCTCATCAATGGTTAAAAGCCCATTTTCTTCCCGGGTTTTTCTTTTGGAAAATTGCGAACACCACGGAAAAACATATTTAAGTTTAAAAAATGATTCAAAGTCGAAGAAAAGGGGTAAATGGCTGTAAATGCACCGCTTTATACAGACCTAGATAACATTCTTTGTAAATAATTCCTTAATCCACGATTAGCACAATATTGTTGTGACGGACTTCAAGATATGACTGGATCAGTATGATTACGATCGCGATTTGCGTCACGAGTGAAATTTGTTTGTCTAAATTCATGATATTCGCTGCTGATCGTAGAATTTTTTTATAACAGTAATCACAGATCGTAGAAGATCGCATAAGAAACTCATACGGTATTCTCACTATCATGAGTTATGATACCACTGTTGAATCGTGGTCATCATCAAACATCAAATCTTTGGCCTATATTTCAAAACAAATCTTATCGAAATACAACATTTTCAGTACAAACCTCAAGTAAAGCTGAAAACGTCATCTGGTTTGTTTTAAAGCCCCACTCGTTGACTTTGGTCGACAGCATGTCGTTTGCAATTCGCGGGAGTGAAAATCCAGCATCATCTCGTTCAGTTTGTTTATTTATAATCCTCGACATAGTTGCAGTTAGTGGTAGAGAATGGGACGGTGGTAAAGTAGAAGTCAGTGAAGAAGACATTGATAATGGTGGAAACGTTTCTTTTGGAAATGGCGATGGTCGTCGGAGGTGCCGTTTCCCGTTTAAACCAACAAGAACCCAGTTTGAACTCTTTGATGTGCTCAAAGAACGAATAGCCTTGGTGTTTGACGATTCTGTAAGAAGTGACAAAAACAAATATGATACACTCATAGAAGGCCGGGATCAAATATACGAGTAGTTTTCGGGATCATTTTATTTTGATCCTTTAAGGATCACTTTTGATCCTTTAAGGATCACTTTTGATCCTTTTGCGGATCAATATATACAAATGGATCAAATTCACAAGGATCATTTTTGATCCTTTTTTAGGATCATTTTATTTTTATCCTTTTTGATTACAATATAAAAGTTTTGATCCGTATTTCTGGTTTACTTTGATACGGAAAGGATGAGCTCATATTTGATACCGCGTTTGGATCCAACGTATCTTTTGTTTCATATTTGAGTACAACCCAATATCCACTACACAGCGGGGAATGTATACAATGGTGTAACATATATAAATACGTTGATATCATCACACAGTCCGGCGTGGTCGAGTGGTTAGAGTGTAGGTCTCGTAATTACCAGCAGGTATGAGTGCGGCGAGGGTTCAAACCCTGCTAGCGTCACTTCAGTGTGATGTTTTTTGCAGGTCTTTTTTATAAGAAATATTTGATCCTTTTTTCGGATCAAAATTTTTGATCCTTTTTTTGGGATCACTTTGATCCTTAAAGGATAAGCTCATATTTGATACCTAAAAAGGATCAAAATTGATCCTTTTTGTCTCATATTTGATACTTTCTTTCTAAGAGTGTAGGCCTATTAATCTTGATAAGAAATAAATATGCCCCTTACCCATCATGCAGTCGTTTTTTCATGTAAAGACAATTTTCAAGAGTTCTAAGGCCGCTTCAAAACTCAACCGGCGGTTCCAAGAGATGACCTACAAGTTAAACTTTTGTGTAAAACTTTAAACAACACTGTAGACTACAGTTACATAAGTGTAAAACTTCACGTTACTTGTGCAGCAATGTTCTTACACAATAGTTGGGTGGTCCCTTTTAGTCTACAGCGTTGTGTAAATTTTTACACTGTGGTTTAAGGGTGTATATCTAAAACATTTCGCATTCCTGCACACTCATGATGCACACTATATAGATCACGCTACTTCATGGCTAGGGACGAACAGGTCATAACCATAAACCATGTTTTCAACGTGTTTTAATTATGTTTTCAATTAGCATAACTTTGGCGAGTAAAGATTGTGGCCCATGTCCTGCATCAGTCTATCTGATGAACTGATCATCCGCTGATGGACTGAGTAGGCCTATAATAGTGCTCCAGGTCCAGCTTATGCAGGAACCCATATAAGTTTGAAGGGATATGCAATTATATATACTGGGGATATGCCTAAATATGCCATGCCACGCCGTTCGTACAATCCTAGCCGTTCCATTCCCAATGATTGGGGATAGAACTCCATTCCCAATGATTGGGGATGGAACGGCTAGGATCAGTGGCGAGACGGGTGGGGGGGGGGTGCAAGAGAACCACGTAGGCCTAGGCTACTCGCACTTTACGTTCCGGCTCTCAAAGGATTCTCAAGATACCAAACTCAGATCTCAAATCTGCCGGTGAGCGTTCATTTAGATTTCAATGCCCCACTGTTTGGAATTCACTCCCAAACAGCATCCGTAACATATCATCTCTTAGTCAATTCAAATCCAAGTTAAAAACCCATCTCTTCCGTCAGGCATTTCCCGTTTCCTAATTTTTCGTCGTGTTTGTCTTTGTTCATTGTCCCTATTTTCACGCGCTTCGAGATCCTTCAGGATGATTTTTGCGCGTTATAAGAAAGCTTTATTATTATTAGTATTATTATTATTACTAATGTGGTGCTGAACTAAAGGCCAAATTTCTTTTATCCGTTGCAGTGCAAAACGCACTGCAACCGCACCGCAAACGGATAAAAAAAATCTGACCTTTATAGACGTTGAAAAATAAAATTGACACAAAATGAAATTATACTTGTAACTTGTGCATGGTTATTGTAAAAATATAAACGAGAGCTCTCCAAAGGCACTAAAAACGTCCTTGATTGCTTGCGCTACGCTCTACGTTCTACACCCAGTAATACCCATTCCTAAAGATGCGTTTACAATGTGACGTAACGACGGAGGGTAACGAACTTGCAACTCAAAAGTTGCAACTGAAAACGACTGATCATGCTGATAGTAACGATAGTGTGCCGCGTAGCTAGCGGATTGTGAGAGCGTTAACTGACTTTAACTAACGATGACGGACGTAAAATTAAAAACTGCATGCATTTCGCAGGTCTACGATGCTTGTCGTAACCCCCAAGTCGTCACAGTGCCCAGGGGGCACTCAAAAATAATGTTGCAGGCATAGCGTGACCAAGTTAAAGGTGAATTTGGGTTGTTTTTGAGGACTGAAGACGGTATCAATTGTGGGGCAATTTTTAAAAAATAGGGTGCTTTTTCAAACCCTAGTGTGAAAACAGTATCGATAAAATCCCGATTTAGGGTGTGAATAGGGGAAAAGGGTATATTTTGGTTTCAGAAATCTCCACCCTTTAGGGGGTGTTTTGAAAAACCGTGGTCACGCTATGCCTGCAAACGCATCTTTAGCTATCCCATTATTTTTGTAATATAGTGTTAATGTAATTTACATACTTGTTTTAATGTTCCCTTGCATTTCTGGTAGTAAAGGGAGATTTATTGACCACGAATCTGTATCTTCCTCTACTTTCTTCGGCGACTCCGGCCCTCCATTTTCTGTATTTTTGTCCTCCTGCAAGTTATCAAGGATTTTGTTGTTACCCACTGCTGGACTGGATCCAAACTCTGAATCTGTATTCTTTGACTAGAAAAATATATGGGGAAAGTTTATGATTTCCAGTTACATTTTTGTGGAGGGTTAATTATCCAAATTATAAGGTATTTGATCAAAAACTTTTTGACTTATTGAGCAGTTCTATTGTTAAATTTGATGATTAAAATATCTACTGCACTCACCGGAATTTTTTCCCGGATAATTTCAAGACCAAACTGGCCCCTCGAATTCATCAGTGGATGGACGTTGTGAGATGTTGAGATCCGGTGTTTCTAGAAGTTGTTACAGAAGTGGTGTTTTATTTGTAGATCTCAACAAAGAATTATCATTTGGAGAGAGTTCATATATCCTTGTGAAGTTTTGATCTTTGGGCGGGGGGTTATTATAGTGTTGTTGTATTTTTTAAATACACGATGATACATGTTTTCCAGAAATTCAAATGTCCTGATTTGTCAAGAATTATTCTCGGATAAACTGGTAAAAGAAAAAGAAAACAAACAAACAAACAAACCCATCAGAGAGACTCACCAATAATTTTTCTGTGGTGTTTTCTAGACATTCCGAATTTTCTGTAGGATCTTTGTTTGGCAAGTTTGTGTCATAGCGATTTGAACTCTCCCGCCTTTTCCTAGAATCACCGTGTTCAAAGCGTATCTTGTAAGTATTCACGTGTCTCTTGTCAGACTCTTCAACAACGCTCGCAACATCACTTGTTACTCCTGTTGGCAGTTTGAATTCGATATTTGAGATGACCCGTTCTGTTTCTTCGTGTGTTTTATTCAGATGAGGTCGATGACTTTGTTGTATCTCTTCATTCCTGCAAGAAAATGTGAAAAAAATTGTTGGACCAATTTTTCGGACAAAATTTGTTCATTTTGGCTAAAAACGCCTATTTAGGCTAAAATAATGATATTTAACCCTCGTCTACCCAGGCTATTTTTGGTAACACGTCTACCCAAGGGGGGGGGGGTTGTT
>JXSR01S022891.1:61933-85423 GCA_000969725.1 Ophiothrix spiculata
ATTCCGTGAGATTATGGTCAGTTAGGGTTAATCTAACTTATTTCTAACATCTCAACTTTTGTTATGATGAATATTCATTTATTCATAAACTCTGTTGCAGAATGTTAAAAATATTAGCTGATATATTCAAACACTGTATAGTAAGAACAAATTACAGGTCTATATGATAACTGTAGGAGCACTATAATGCAAAAGAAGTATTATAAAACAAGTATGAAGATACAAAAGTGGAGATTCATACGTAGTGGTAGAAACTGAAGTCGAAGGTGATTATACACTACTGTAATTTACGCACCATCAGAAATACTTTCAGATGTACTACATCCCATGGATGTAGTACATCAGAAAGTACTTTTGACCTTATGTAAATTACAGTAGTGTAGAAGTATAAATCATCTTCAATTGAAGTATGAAGATGTATGCTCTCATTCATCCAGTAGTTGTAAAAAATTGATTTAACCCTAACGCGTCGGTCCAACAAAATCCAACAAGCAAAAATCAAGAAATTCGCCCAAGTTCAAATACGTCATAGACCGGGGATACAGATGGGCACGAAAGTGCTGCCATGGCAGGCCATACTCGGTGGCTTGCCATAGCTGGACATTGGAACAGGATGCGAGAGGTCAAGGGTTCAAATCCCAGGGGAAACGGACAAATTTTGTATGACGTATTCGGACTTGGATAGTTTTTAAGTGTTTGGGAGTTAGGGTTATGAAGGTATATAAATGCATAGTAGACATGCTACCATAACCCTAACGTGTCACAGTCCAACAAAATCCAACAAGCAAAATTCACCTAAGTCCAAATACGTCATAGACCGGAGATACAGATGGGCACAAAAGTACTGCCATGGCAGGCCATACTCGGTGGCTTGCCATAGCTGGACAGTGGAACGGGATGCGAGAGGTCAAGGGTTCAAATCCCAGGGGAAACGGGAAAATTTTGTATGTCGTATTCGGACTTAGATAGTTTTTATGCGTTTGGAAGTTATAATACTCAAAAATAACAACTCACTTTAGGGGTTATAATACTCAAAAACTCCAATAAAGAATGTAGAATGTAACATACATTTGTGACTTGCGCCCACGAAACCCAGAATAGAACCGGGAAAATCATTTTCCTGATTTGCCCATATTATAAATGCTGAAAATACAAGCTGTAAAATGATGTATCACTTGTCAACCTTTTGCCCTTGAAAAATCAATATTTCTCTTGAAAATTCCTTTGTTTTCTATTAATTTGTGGCAAATGCATTGGGCTACAGCCATAAATGCTCTGGCAACTTTGTCCGTGTTTCTTGGGAACAGGTCACATTTAAGCACCTACTCAGTGAATCAGATTTGATGGCAAATGCTATGAGCTTTTAAACAATGCATAACATGTAAAGTGAAATACTGGAACTTACATTTGTTACTAAGTGACCATCACAATATCACACAGTTGCCACTTTGCTGTTGAAGTGATTATGTGACTGCAGCAACCAAATTATATACAGCTCACAATGGGGCTCTCCACACGGGCAAATCAATCTGTACTTCGCACATCTAGATGCATCTAGATTAAACAGTACTTCAGCAAATGATCACATGATAGGTGACTGTGTGTGTACATATGTGTTGCATTATTTCCACTTACACGCACACCCAAGCATGTCAATACGCGCAACTGGAGTAAAGTCGGATTGACGCGCGACCGTGTGAACACAATCTGCACTTCAAAAATCTACATTCGTCTAGATGCATCTAGATTTTACGCTTCTGTGTGGAGAGCCCCAATGATTGCAAAACACTTCTTTGATTTACAAGATTCCTTCTTGCAAATGTTATTGATTTCAGACTTTCCACATCATATGTTCCTGCCCATGATTTCATACGTGCTTGCAGAAGATTTAAATTAACATTTTTCTGATAATTTTGGGTATACCAACCAAGTCTCATCAATTTGAAGTCGAAATGTATCAAATTTGCTAACAAGTGACACTGATCTGCAAAGAATGATAGATTTAAAAAAATACTTCTGAATTAAATTCTTGTAAATTTATCAATTACACGCATAGAGTCAACATCAGTACCAAATGAGTACAGGGCCAGCGGTTACTGTTATACGGTATCCAACGGGCCAATAATGCTCGTGTCCCGTTAAGTTGAAATTGAATAGTCCGCGCTGTGGAGCGAATCCTTGCGTTATTGATCCCAGCTACTAGCGGTGTGTGTTGGGTGCACTACACTAAATAACTTGCGCTTGTTATCCGGCATTTCTAAAATCGGCAAAATTGACTGCCCTCTTCTAAATGAGGACCTCAAAACGTATGCAAGGGCAATATGTTTGGTCATATTAGGTTTATTTAAAGTTGCTCTGATGCTATTTTTGATCTCCAGATTACTTTGGTAAAATTTGAAGGCTTTTCCTTAATTTGAGTTAGATTCTGGTAATACAAAATTCGGCTGTCAGTGATAGGGGGCGTTATTACTTCAGTGTACAGTATCTCAAAAAACTTGCCTTCATGGTGTACTTTATCATCATTCTGTGTTAGAAGAGATCATAATCAATTGAGAAAAAGCAGTGTTGAAGCAACCAGTTGCTTTATAACTGAGTTTTTGGGTATTTTAGGAAGCCATTTTGTACAGTAAGTCAATGGGAAGCTATTTTGTGGTGTGACGCCTGCAAATGGTATGTGGGGTGTACTCTCAGTGTATCGTTCAGGAATTAACAAGAATTGAATTCGGAGTTAACTTTTTTAATAAGCTGTTCTTGGCAAATCGGTGTCGCTTGTTGGCGAATTTGATACATTCCCACTTCGATGAGACTGCAATGGTTGGTGTGCCAAAATTATCCGAAAAACATTTATTTGATTAACCCTAACTGACCACAGGGGATTTTCCGTTTCTAGCCTATCTCCTCAGAAAGGGAGGGGTGAAAAAAGCATGGTTTCACCTGGATTCGAACCCGGGACCTCTCGCTTCCCAAACCCTGTATACCATTAGCAGGCCACCGCTGAGGCGCTGCCCCGGCAGCGATTCCGTTGCCATATACAACCCCCGTCTATGACTTATTTGGACTTAGCGCATTTTAGGTGATTTCAATAATGAGATTCCGTGAGATTATGGTCAGTTAGGGTTAATCTGTAAGCACATAGAAATTATGGGTAAGAACTTACGACATGGACTTTATTTATACAAATGTACTGTTCCATATTTTATGACCATATCCACTGAATACAACTGATGCAGTAAACATGTGTATCCTGATTATCATCCTTCAGATTTTCAGATGTGGAGTGTGTACATTCATTTTGTCTTATTAATTTGTCTATGTATGTTACTGTGCTATATTTATTTTCTTGAAATAAATTTGCTATATTAGAAACTTTATGGCTTGATGGTGGTGTTAATGTTGGTATGAAAATAATTTTCGAGGAGAATTTCTTAGATTAAGGGGTTTGGTTTAATTGCTTGAAAGAGAGAATTCCACTTTACCACAGATCACTAGAAAACAGATTCAAGTACAAATCAAGTTCATAAAGCCCCCAAAAATACTTTTGTCTCAGCTTCCCACGTGCATTGCTTTATAAATTGGATTTAGTGGCAGCGATTATCTGTGGTTTTTGAAAAAAAAATGTCCCTTCTCGTTTTAAAAGGATTTTTTATTTTGATGCTCGGTTTGTTTTCTCAACACAAAGTGTGTCTTAAAATTAGGAAACCAGCAAGACACTTTAAAACAAATTGGCTCGTCTTCAACAAAGTTCATTGTCAGTGCATTAAATTTTTGTTTACGTTGAAAAGCTGTGTAGCAGACATGCTACATTTTCTATATTAATCTCATCTGGAATGGCACCCGATACCTGATGATCTTATCCATTCATGCTTCAACCCTTTTTCAAGAGCAGAAATAACATTTTCAGGATTTTCATGAATTCCTTCAATCAGGTGATGGACAAAAAGAACTGCCTGTCTCAACAGGTCTTATAAATATTCCTTAATGTGGTTGGTTATTTATCAACTAATAGTAGCATTGTGTTGTCCTGTGGTTTCTATAGAGTTTCAACACAGGGAATTGTAGCCTAGGTAAAACCATCACAGGGTATACTAGACGACCACGGCAGCCATTACGGTTTGACAGTTCTCCCTATACAACACATGTATTCTCAGTGGCTAAAATTAGCCATCGACTTTTTTGCTATTTGCCATTCCTTTTTTGTTGGATCACTCGTGTATTATTGTTAACAATATTAATGAGTATCTACTTAAGTGTTTGTTGATTGAAAATTTTAGGTGATTTGTGTACATAAAAATGATCATGAATTTTCACAAGTTTATGTTTGGTAAACTCCTTGACTACCATGGCCTATGGCTTAAGCAACTCACTAAGGTGTGCAAAAGCACATTTCCCATATTTTTCATGATGCGAGTTGTTCAAAATGTGACTTCAAAAAATTGGAAAAATTAACCATTGTTCAATGGAGCCCAGTATGTCGATAAAACATGTATCATTTATCGACATACTAGTAGGTCTAGGGTATACGGATAAAGACTTCCAAAAAAGTATCACCTCACCTCAAACAAATAGCTCCTGCGCCAATATGGAATTAGCAAACGTAATTTGAAGATTGTGTGCATAAGCGCTGGAGTTTTAGCTTTCATTTGACACCCTATTTCTGACAATTGACTGAGAAACACCAAACATTGTCAGAAATTGGGTGTCAAATGAAAGCTGAAATTACAGCCCTTGTTCAAACAATCTTCAAATTACGTTTGCAAGTTCTGTATTGATGCAGGAGCCAATTTTTCGAGGTGGGGTGATACTTTTTTGGAGTCTTTATTTACAAGCAATTTGCAAGGAATCACACCAACACCAGTTTAGTATAAAACAAGACCATCATAGTCCTTTTAGTATTATTTGTCAATGGCTCTCATGATTTGTACAAGCAAAAACACCAGATAAATTTCCCTTTACCTATACACACAACAATATCCCACGGATGTACTTTTGTGACTGACTTATGCAGTCAACATACAGTAGTCTCATCTACAGGGTCAAAATGACCATTTCTATGAACAATATTAAGGTATTTGAGTTGGGATGATGTCTATTCACATGATCATATACATGGCTGTTATTTGTCCAAAGCAGTATGTAGGACAATGCCTACACTTGTCTAAAGTCAAAGAAAAATATATACAATATATCACGACTACTTACATCCAAATTATAGTACATTATAGAAACATTAATCGACAAAACCGAAGATAAATCGGGGTTGAAATACGGTCATGATATTTAGAATACAACCCGTTTATTAAGCTTCATCAAATGCTGAAATCTAATATTATTATAAGAAATCAAAATGTGACCTGAATATGCTAAACTCACATTATAAATTTGATGTGTTGCGCTTAAAAAATACAAAATAAAGCTCATTTCAATGAATTGTTGCAAACATTGTAAACAGAATTTGATCATATTGGGGTTAGATATTTTGGTACAAGCTTTTGACTCAAAGCTTGAGCTATTATCAAAATCATTAAATTTGCGAGTCGTAAAATAATCTCTTCATTTATGCTTTAATTTAATCATGAATAGTTTCAATTATAAAAGCTAACCACCACCAAAGCTAAAACACTTTGAGATTTATGTCAGTATCACAATTATTACTCTAAAATCCATCAATATAGTACTAAAATTATAATCAATTTTGATCCCACTGAAATAAATAATTTAAAACTTATAACATACACTGAATTAGCAAATTTGGTCACTTTAAGAATATAGGTCTTGTTTAAAACGAGATTTAGTTATACTTAAAAAATAAAAAATACTTAAATTCGAATTTCATTCAGAATATTGGGGGAACTTAATCATTTTTTGATTTTTTTTTCTTGGAACCATCCACAACATTCTTGGAAATATGAAATGATCCAGTATTCCGTTAAACTTTTCAGTTTAATACCAATAAGAGACAAGCTTTAATTGTTTAAAGATTTGAAGAAGGGCAACTCTCTGCTTGTGGAAACCATAAGGATGACTTGATACAAGCCCATATTGGCATGTACAAAACTCAACTTGTGATAATGGAGTTTTAACAAGAATACAAACACAAATCTAATCCAAATTTAAATACAAATAGCAAAATTCAGTCTTAACATGGACTGGTAAATATTACTACAAATTTATTAGCACAAGTCAAATATATGAATCGAAAATTTGATCAAATATAAATGTCCCAACTTATGCACATAAATCTAGAACATCACATACAGATGAACAGAATCAACAAGGCTTTTTGACTATGGTGGCATCATATGTTTGGCTGAAAGTTTCATCACAAGATTTGAAGTACAAACTTTTGACCAATCACAGGTTACTATCAAAGTGATACCGTAATTTCTCGGACAGTGTAAACAAAAATGCAGGTTTCAGGATGCAAATATATATTATAGGGCCCTGCACTGTGGATTGTTGTTTACATTGTCCAAGGAATTGCGAAACTGACTTTATCAAAGTGATATCCCAGACAGCCAAAGACCTTGTTAAGATTCCTGTTTGTCTGTCAATATGAATTAACAGCAATATTGGCAAAATTCAGGGAAACTTTATATATATAAATTGAATGTGTAAAATATTAAAGAGTTGAGAATGAAGTTTGTGAGTTTGCCTAAGTAAATCTTTATTACTTGAAGAACATTTTTTTCTTTTATGAATGAAAAGGAATACATATTTTCGAATCATGTCTTTGGTTTGGTTGTTTGTAGCTGCAAAAATATGTTCAAAATTTACACTGTATACAATATGATACAAAAATATTCATAAATTTTGTCATTTCGGGTTCAATAATTTACATTAATCATTGGGGCAACCTACCCGAGAGCTTGGAATGTACATCCATGTAGATTCCTGGGATGTACATCCAAATGACATATGTTTGTGCACCTCACACACAGTGAATGTGTGAATCCAAATCTGGTTACCCCGTAATTGTGTAGACACAATCTCCACAAGAGCTTGCTTTTGTGGAGGATAATTCATTGGCATAACAAACCATATAATTCTAATTTTATTACATCATGTATGTCTGAAATTCAAGTGCAATCCAAAAATGTTGTAACTTCTCCCAATTAAAGGATTAATTGGCCCAGGTGAAAACCCTTTGTAGCCAACATTGATGATGTATAACAAAACAGTTTGGCCCGTATTCCAGAAAGGTGTTTAGCTAAATCAAGGTTTTATTTCTTGTCAACAGCACGACTCAGTGAACTGTTCTGCTTGAAAGCTGCAATGATGCGTATCATTCCTGGACAGTTGACGCTCAGTTAAACAATAGTTTAGCTAAACATCTTTCTGGAATACGGGCCTTTATGTCTGTCTATTTATCAATCACAAACAAAGACAAATATTGTAAAAATACTACCATGATGGTGCATCACATATATATTTCCAAAAATGAGATCATATGATGACAAAAATGGTTGGCTCCTATCGATCTTATCTTCCAAGCAAAGCATTCTAAAAGCTTTCCAAGATAATCTGTAAGGTATCCATTGAGCAAAAGCTCCTACTGGAGTACCTGTTTTGAATATCTCAGTGGCTTAGAAACATCTCTGCATTTGTAAGCTATTAGGTTTAAACCAACAATGTTTTATGATCCTCCTTTAGAAATCTAATGCAATGTCACTAAAGGTTTGCTTCAAAATCCACGCACTAGTTGGTATATTATGGTATATCTAGTTTCTCTTGTTGTAAATGAAAAGAACTAGATAAACCACAGGTTCCAGGTAGTGGTATGGGTTTTCAAGCGGCCTTTAAGGTACCCACCATATTGTTTCACTTTTGTTTTCATCTCTATTGCTTGATAATCTTATACCAGGTGAAAATCTTGAACTCAACCAGCAGCTGTCTGCCTGGAACAAGAGAAGATATTGTGTGTATCCCATCATGCATTGCTTCCTATGGGAAATTTTTACAGGAAGTCACTTGAGTAGTTGGTGATGAAACATACCCAGAATGCAAAATTACAACAATTGTTTTTAATTTATGGACATTTTTTCATCACTAACTACTCCCATAATTCCATATACAAACAATACCATAGGAAGCAATGCATGATGGGATACATACGATATCTTCTCTTGCCTGGAACAGGCGGTTCTGGATGGTTGCGAATAACAACCGGTCAGAACCAGTGGTTCCAGGCAGCTAACCACCAGTTGAATCAAAACACTCAATCTGAGTACTTAAAAAAAGGTGATAAATATCAATGACTACCTAAGACAAGTAAAGCATACATATACTTAAGTTGGAAATAAGGTAAGAGGTTTACCTTATTTCCAACTTAAGTATATGTATGCTTTGGTAAGAAAAAAAAAATACATCCAAATTATTGTATACAGAAAATGACATTTAAATTTTACAAAATAATTCCAAACTCTTGATCAGTGTATTTTGTTTTCATGCACATTACAAAGAATTGTCTAATATTATCAATAGCAGATTTGATTTCAGAAATGTACCTCACACTTGTTATCACAGTTTAACGTCAAGCTGAAATGTTATACAGATTTGTCCCATTTCAAGTGATTTCAGTCAATGAATTTTTCATACTCGGGAAGTTTTGAGGACTTTTGAACATTTTTGTAGAGTCCTAAATATAACAAATTTCCCTAAATTTATAATAGATATGAATACAGATATCCTCTCATATAGGAAACTCAATATCATGTTCACGTCTTGTACATAAGACTCGCATATAATCATCAGAAGAGTTTCCTAAATTTCTACTTATGGAAAAAAATACCATCTTGGATATACTATCAGACATGACATTTCTCAAATGTATACAAATATGACCATTTTCATCTTTGGTAAGCTTATAAGAGTACTTGTGTTGTGGTCTACACAGCTGATAGTTAAATCTCATATTTCATAAGATGAATTATTACTAACGTATCTCATGAAAATTCATGTCTCATAGTATATTATTATCAAACCGCCCGTATCAATTTAGAGTTTTCCACAAACTATCAGTAAAATGTTCTTTCTGCTTTAAAGTTATCTCTACTGATCTGTTAACAGTGTTAAGAAATGGTTTTTCTTATATTTCCAAGATATTTCATGAGTTTTTGTCATTTAATTCATCTTTCATCATACTTGAACCCCGGGAGTTTGACCCACCAATCACCATAGCAAATGTATAATGGCAATCAGGATAAAACCACTAAAATTTGTATTTTCTTTTGACATTGATATTCTTATGAACACAAGTATACTGGCCAATAACAGTAATTACATTGGTCCAGGACTTGTAAGAAAAGGAACTAGCATGTCTTGTAAAAAGTGTACACTTTATTTAGTGGGGTGCAACTCAATGAGGTCAGCACCACAATTCCTTGTACCAATGTAAACAGATATCCAGAGTGAAGGCCCCATTTGTATGAAAATGTGACCTGCATCCTGCACATTTGTTTCCTATGTCTGAAGAATTATGGTACTGTGTTTTTAGTGCCAATATCGGTGCAGGTATTTAATTTTACACCAAAAAAACTGTTCAAAAAGCACCATTTTGTTGAAAATATCCAATACTCTGTGAGACAACACAATGAGCATTATCAGTCCAAAAATATCGCAAAATTCTGGTAACAGCCTATTATAACAACCTCTTCCATCAAGCATGTTGGAATAAATTATACCACAGTAACGGGATATAAAAACTTATTATTTTGTATACCTGATGAATTGCCACTGAGACCATAGGTAATCATCTACTAAATCTCTTGTCCAAAAAATCCCTCTATCCGTTGGAAAAGTCTAAACCAGGCAATTTTGAATCAATATTGCATGATCGGAATGCCTAAACTTGATATAATTTGGTTTGAAAATTGACATTATTCTTCAAACTTAAATTAACCAGAAATCAACTAATCTCAAACATATTTTAACAATTTTTACCAAATTTTAAACAAAATTTTCAATTAATTAGGCAACAATCAATTCAATGTTGAAAATGGTTGAAATCAGGTTAATTTACAAAGGGAATCAACACTGATTCAAGTACAGGGTTGAAATATATGCTATAAGTAAGGGAGGCTATTTAAGTGATTTCTAAAAAAAAAGCGTTTGTAAGTGCAGTTTGTCACTAAATAAAATGTTCTGCTTTTAAGACTCTATGGTCAAAGCATATCTAAACCTGCACTTATTTTGAGCCTTGTTCCACAGTACAGCAAGATGGACCTCGCAAGCGAAAGTCTAGCGTGTGCATAAAAAAGCTGAATTCATACTCGTGACGCATTGGGTTTGAAAACGCACGGAGTACGTGTACATTGTAGTTTTGAACTGAAAATTCAATGCACACATGCTCTGTGCATTTCAAAAAGCAATGTGTCACGAGTACGAATTCAGCGAGCCCAAGAGCTTGTCCTTGATGTTTGCTTGCAAGTTCCATCTAGATGGGCTATGTTTCATATCAATAAGTTGAGGTAAATGACTAGAACTGAACAGACATTACACAATTCAATTGCAAGTATTTCAATATTAAAGCAACTAAAACTAAACTTGTCTTGCTAGTATATTTCAGGCATAGTAGAATGTTTAAGTTTCATCCATTCATATTCCCATCAACTTTGAAAAGTAAATCAATTCTTCTTGACCAGTGGTTTTCTTTATCATCCAATATCGCAAAACGTTCATTTGAAAGTGCTTGGTGTATCTCCTTTTCTTTTCCTCTTCATGTAAAACTTCCCTTTCATATGATATTGTATTAGATCTTTGTATGGCTTCTTCTCTGGCTCTGGTATAACGGGCTCATAGCAGCCTTATGAATGTCGGAGAGGTGAATTGGCTTCACTCTAGATTGCTTGAAAAGAAAGAAAAGAAAAACAAACACAATATTAATTTAGAGTCTTTTTGATTTGTTTATCGACTTTTAACTAATCAAACAAAATATATTCATTTAAAGAGTCTCCCTGATTTGTTTAAATAAAAGGCGTAGGCTCCTATTTCAACATGCATACCATTTACTTTTAAGTGATTGAACTTTGTCTCTGAAATGTATTTTATGAGTTTTTAACTCTTGGGTTGCTTCTTGTTTACTCTTCAAATGCAAACAAAGTATTGAACTCTGAAGATGAGGCTATTTATATGTAAATACATAAGATATAGAAAATAGGTATATCAATTGATTTTATGTTTTATGCCATATCTCAAAAACTTAAAAGAATTTGGAGGTGAAATTTTGTATTTTTTAATCAGAAAAATATGTATTTCATTTGGTTAAGCCCTGGGGTGAGAATGAGTTCAGATCCTACACCTTTAATGGTTTGCCAAATATGAAATGGATTAATATTTAATAAATTACTTTTATGTCCTGTTTAATTTGGATTTTGTTATCTTCTTGACATACTTGGACCACTAGTCCTCCCTAGGTTCTGGAGTCCTTGATCAGAGCAAATTTGACTTAGTTTGGACCTGCCAGGCCTATCTGGTTAAAAATTGCAAATTGCAAATCAGAAACTGCTTCAATGTCTTTTAAGTTATTAAAAGCTTGGCTCTTTTTGGACCAGGACAGTATTTATCTTTTGATCATATTTTATCAAGACTTGTCTCAATCAATGTAATGGTGCATTCAGAACGCAGCCACTTTGATCACCACTAAGACATTTCTTCACAACTACCTAGCCCTTGTTTTGGGCTCTTAATATTGTTCAATTTAGTGTATACCATGTTTGGTACCCTCTGAATCAAACTAAAATCCCAGTGAAACAGACCTTTCCCCCGGGCAGCCCTGGGTCCGTGGGAGGGGATATCAGGGGAACGACGATACTATATAGTTCTACAACTACCGTTATTAAATTTCAAAGGACAGTGTACCTATCACCTGTAAAACTAACTATCAGAACACATCTTTGGACGAATCACTGTGAAATTGCTGGACTCTGAACGCACCATAACACGTTTCCCTGAAAGCATATTTGTGATGACTCACCCCAAAAAGGAAGACTTTGCGACAGAATACTTTATAAGAAACTGATGAAAATAGGCAGCAAAAAAAAAAAAAAAGAGAAAATAATGGGAATTTCCTGCTGATTTTCTGTTGTAAAATTTGATTGCCTTGATCAATTGATCAATTTTAACAAAATAATAAGGTGTCATTTTAAAGCTTAGAAAATGCTGTAACAAATGAAATGATAAAATCAAAATTGATATCATCTGCAAAGTCCCCCCTTTTGGGGTGAGCCATCTCATTTTAAGACTCTATAAAATGTCAAATAATTTAAACCCAAATGACATTGGCACTGTGGCAACCATGGTAATCATTTTCAATCAATCCAGTCTGCATTAAGGCCAAACCATAGTCAGCCTCCAAACAAAATTTTTCCTACCAAACATTTGGTCATGATGTTACCAAATATTTGCCATCTAATTTAAAGTATGAACGGGTAACAAACATTTGGTCCAATGTATATGGCAATTCAATAACATGTGCAACCTAGCACAAAATTTGATTTGGTCTCAACAACTTGGTGTTGAAGTTATTTTGTTTGGAGTCACTCATCATTTTGACGTCACGACCAAATGTTTGGTAGCGAAAATTTTGTTTGGAGGCTGACTATGGTTTCAGCCTTACCTGAGCATTTCATATTCTTGCTTCAGCAGTGTGATGTCGTCTTCAAGTTTATTGTTGCACATCTTCATTGTTTCTATCTCTTCTGAACACTAAATAATAAAGATGAAATAAAGAACAGCACAATATAATATAATAGAAGTGAAATAAAGAACACAGGTCAAAAATGGCATGGATGGATTTAGTGTCTTAAGACCTAAAGCAAAATATGTCTTTCTGAGATGCATCTATAGAATCTGTCGATATTTAACAAATAAAAGTTACTCTCATCTTGCTTGTGCTCTAATTTGGTAAAACTTCGGTAATGGTGTCGTTTAGGACCCTGTCCCAGGGGGGCCGCTGAGCTATATTGATGTACACATGCGTGAATAAAAAAACACGTAAAAAGGGGTCATTTTTCACTGACCAACATGGAAAGCACTGCACATATTTAGGGGTCTAAAAACACTTGATTTCCGACAAAAAGGGGTGTTTTTTCATAACAAAAATACAAAACTTCCATTTTCTGTACAGAAGAGAAGCACGGGATTGTATTTAGAGCAGAAAGGCTTCATCCATAGGCAACGTTACTTAAAATCTTTGCACAGGTTATCGACAGAGCAGAGAATTCAATTCAAGACTCTTCTCATTGTGTTTAACATTTTCACTACAGAATTTTTTTTTTTCGTAATAAATCCTATTTTGACGGATAGTCACCCAGAGCATCTCAAAGCGACCTCATTTTATGATAGCATACGATAACTGTAGAGGATTGTTCTCTTTGCTAATATAAATGATGGCGCTATAGATATCTCTTTGTTTGAACTGCTTGCTGGGGAATTTTCGACTAAATTTGGCTTTTAGAGCTATTTGAAAAAATTACGTCACAGTAGAAATTCTTGTCAATCGTGCACGCATTTGCGAGCCACTCATAGCAGCTTTCCGGAGTGAAAGAGTTAAGTGCATTAAGAATTTGGCATCACCTTATCTTTCAAACTGTTTGGTCACATATGTCAACAGTTCATGCTCAATAAGCATTTTCAGAAAATTTTGAAAACTCACTTTTTATATGTACTTTTGTTGATTGGTATTTTTAGCTTTATTTAACTTTTATCATATTTGTTGTAATCATGTTTATTGTACTTAATCCTATTTTTATCCTATTATTTATTATGCTTCATATAGTAAAGCTCTTTGAACATATTGTAAAGGTACTTGATAAGTGCCTTCCCACAAAATGTGCCTGGAAAGTTTGGACGTCCCTAAAGCATGTAAAAATTACAGAAACATTGAAACTTGAATGTATTATTTCCAAATGGCGGCCAAAAATTGATTTTTATGTTCGGTCAAAATATTTCCTGCTAAAAATTCATAAACCGCATTCCTGAATGAATTTCTGCATGCTCACATTTGCACATTATAAGTACAAATACATTGCATAAATAAAATTTGCAAAAGTTATTAGGTTTGGACAACACAAATTTGAATAGCACCCATGAAAAAACATTTCATGCTATAATTAGCACAAAAACGTCTCGGTCAATTTGATTGTTTTTTCCACTGAGAGACCCATAGCAATTACATGGAAGGATGATGTGAAAACCATAGTTTGCCCGATTATACCAGTAACTTATAAGAAGTACTTTAAACAGTGGCATAGTTAGGGGTGGGTGAAGTGTGTGGTTTGCCCACCCTTGGAATTCATTTTTGAGAAATTTTGATTGCAAAGGAGACAAAATTGGGGTCAAAGAAAAAGAAATAAAACAAGAAGCCAAAGCTATGTGCCAAAAACAAGATATTTTGTTTTGTAAATACGTCGTAATAGTAATTCTGAAATGTATTTTAATTTTATCATATTTTTGTGCTCTTTCAGTTGTGCAACCTTTTATTTTTTTATTTTTGCTTGTAAATTTGAAAAGTTACGGCTAAGGGGGCTGGCATTATCTTTGGAAGGGGTGGGTCCCAAATATATTAGGGGGGTCATAGATTTTTTGACATGAAAATAGGGGGGGTCATAAAATTATTTCATCAAAAGTAGGGGGATCACAAATAAAAGTGCTGGTTTGACAAAAAAATGTCAATATTTCATGGTTGAGTATCATCACGAAATCGCACCATTTTGCATCCTATTTCAAAAAATTTCCAAAGCTGAGAGGGGCAGACTCCCCCTGCAACAATTGTCTTAACAGATTCAAAAGTCGCTCCCCCTTACGATGTTCACTGTCAAATTTGATTCTCATTCCTTCAACATGTGTTGCGGGGGGGGGGGGGGGGGGGGGGGGGTCACAAAATCATGGGTTGTGTTGGTAGGGGCGGGGGTGGGTCATAAAATTTTAGCTCTCGGATAGGGGGGTCATGAAGAAAAAAATTGTCTCTCCACTTTTTGGGACCCACCCCCTTCCAAGGAAAATGCTAGCCCTAAATAAACTGGATGTACTTTTTTAACAGGGAGATATTTTTAGCCTTTTGCCCATCCTTGCAAACAGTTCAATGTGTTCAAATTTATATGATATTGATTTTTGGCATTACTCACCACTTTGTTCTTCTGCTGTTTTTCGAGCATGTCCACGATGTAATTATGAGCTGAAAAATACAAACAATGAAAAATATATTCATAAAATTGTTCGACAAGTGGTTGATTTTAGTTAACTGGCACCTTGATACTCAATAAATTAAGTTACATTATTAATTTTTACAGATTTATTCATTATTGATTGCCCATTTGCTAAAATAAAACTCACATGAAAATGACAGCGTAACACCCAGGAAACACTTGTGCAACAGTTTTTAATTTCCAACTCTTCTCTGTAAATCTAATTAAAATCCTGTTTTGCCTATTTTTCCCCTCAGAGGGAATATCATTCTCACCCCTCTGCCTATAATGCAAACGCCAGTCAATTTTGTTGAACTATCTTTACTAATACTGCCCTCTTTAGTTTCAATTTTCTTTACATGCATTTTGATCACCTCAACCAGGTCAGACTTTGTCTCAACAGTTGATGGGTGGTGGGTTACCCATTTACCAGAAAAAATAAAAATAAAAAACACCTATGAGGTAAAAATCAAACTGTAAAGTCTCTTTTTTGAAACAAAAGGTGGGATCCTGCTCATAACTACTTCATAAAGCATAGGAATACAATCACATGATTCAGGAAAAAAAAAAGATTTTGCAATACCCAAGTTGATGCCCCTGCTAAATCATACAGCAACATACAAATCCTAGTTCTGGCTACTGAATATAATATTGATCTCCCATCTGAACATTTACCATGCTAAATTTGAACTTCATCTCACCTTCCAGCTTAGAAAAACAAATCTGATGATATATTTCTCTCTGACAGATTTATGAATTACACTAAACTGTCATAACAGTACTGTTACAGTAGTAACTCTTTCTAAATGAAGGGAATGATAATAGGAGTTTGAATGCTAATTTGGATCATAAATATTTCTTGCCACTTTGCCATGGCATTCTAACAATATGGGGTGATTGCTGTATGGGTCATTTGTAATGGCATAAACAACATTTCTGAGTGGAAAGCAATTGGATGTAACATAGGGAGCTATAGGGGGCAAGGTACACAAGAGCCTGGAACGTACTGAGTTGGATGTACATGCATGTACAATTGTACATCCCAGAAATCGTCAAGGATGTACATTTCAAGCTCTTGTCTATCTAGCTTGCCCCATTTTTGATTTGATTGAACCTAAACTTAATTTCAGTGGTTTTGAAAAAAATGACAACAAAAGAAAGGTTTTCAGTAGTTTTGCTGCTGTCTAAATTATGTAGTATTTTACCAAAAATGGACATTATGAAGGGGATTTATGGTTCGATGGGACCATTTTTTGTGGACCTTGTATTTTTCAGTGGACCTTCTGCAATGTTTTTAAGAACCTTCATCTATATTGTTGTTCAGCTTTCCCCTGGAACTTTTCAAGATTAACTTGACTAAAGTTATATTCTGATATTATATGCTGAGGAGTTATCTTATATTTCAATTGACCCACATTTGAGCTCTAATTTGATAATAACCCTAACATACTAGACCTATCCAGAAAGTTCAACAAATATTCTATCCAAGAAAATTGCAACAAATTCCTGCTGAGGGAGTAGTGGTTTTCCTTGACATTGGATTGGGTTAGCAGTCTCAGGTTGTGGGTTCGAATCCCAGGGAAACTAGGCATTTTTAAAATATGGATTTCCGAGGAGATCAACATGTCTTAGAGTGACCCTTAAAGTGTGCAGCAGTGATGCAAGTCACAAAGGTAAAAATTTCCTGAATTCCTGAGACGGGTCCATTCTGCTGTAGGCCTAAATACAACCTGTACAAACTCGCTTTTGGTAAAGGAGTGAAACTGCCAAAATCTCCATTACTTCATTATGCTTAGATGATTGAGAACATGTCTTAAATCAACATAGCTAAATCTTTTAATACATGGATGAGAAACAAAAATATTCAGAAAAAGACAATGTACATTTAATGGGATCATGAGCACTTGTAGTCTTAGAAATGTGTTCATTTTGGTTGGTTAAAGGCATTAGCCATGATCACCAAACTGAAGTTCAACTTTCCACAACGCTTCTTGATTTTATTGCATATTTAATGAGTACTTCCAACAACTAACTAATATCCATAACCGAATTGTTGAATTTGAACATTTAAAAGTAAAACAGACAGTTATTTGTGATTTTATGTGTTTCCAGAAATTAGTACTAAATTCTCAAAATTTAAACTCATTTGTTATACTACTACTATATTTTAGAGATATGAAGAGATATGTTTTGCGTTAAGTATCATGTTTAACCTTCCTAAAGAATAATATTGACTTTTAAATCAATAGCCTTACATTTGGAAACTAAAACTTCAGGAAAATTGAAACACTGCTGACAATATTCTAACAAATTAATTTGGCTGAAAATGGTCAATATAGAGCAAATGATATGATTCTGTTTGTTTTGATTCTATAAGTTTTCACAAGTTTTCATACCAAAGTAGATCATGGTTTATGCCTTTAAGCTACCCTTGTTAGCTGAAGAATCATGGGATTTTGGTAGAGATCAGTTGGGTTAATCATTTACCCATAATGCCATGTCTTGAGGGAAATGAAGAAGCTCAAATAGCCATCGGCTTTCTTATTGATTCTATAAATAGCAGTTTCAAATGGTGTGGAACCATTTCAAAGAATGTATGCATGATCCTATCTGGGCTTCCCATTATAATTTGGCAAAATTACAGCTGACTTTGAAGATGTCAAAACCTTTTTATCAAGGCATACAGACTACATGTAGCAAGTTACCTAAATACTGTTTTGTGGAAGAGAGTATGTCCTCGCATCAGAGTCTTACAAAATGATGCATGCTTAGAATAAGTTTAAAATTGATATATTTATTTATGATGCTGGTAATCTAGGGCACATTAAAGAAAGAGTGAAAAAAATGCAGGTTCAAACCCTGACTTGGTTGGTTTCTTGTTCAAGATGCCAACTTTTCCCCCACTTAAATGATTTTAATACATATTTGTGAAGTCTCAATCAAATAATGAAATACTTTTCCTCATCAACTTGAAAACATTCTCAAGATTCCAACCGGGAACCTCTTGCATCTCAAACCCAGATCCACCCATATGCTGTCCCTGTAATCATGATATTCCATGAAAAACTTGCCCATTGACAAAAATTAAATACATTTTGGCCAACTGAAATGAATTATGGTAAAACATAATATAAACTAGCCTAAGCTTTGTCAAAGACTTTTTTTATCAAATTACTACCCCCCCCCCAGGAAGAATCCTGGGCATGCCAGTGGTAGTGGTTCCTCTATCATAGTCACAAGTTTGCATTATTGCACAGATACATGGGAGCCTGGCCTCATGGACAGTAACACCAGTGGCGTAACCAGAATATTTGAAATGAGGGGGAAAGATAGGGCAAACATGTTTCAAGGGGGGGCGAGAACAAAGCAAAAATAGGAGTTCTCCATAGACCCATGTACAAAGTCAAATTCATTTAGGGGGCCAAGGGTTTCGTCAGGGTGGGGGGATTCTGCCACCACTGCCCCCCCCCCTCTAGTTATGCAACTAGGCCTACAATATTTGGATGAATTTTTTAGTGAAGACAAGAGGAGTTGTATTACAAAATAAGGTTCAGACAAAGTAAAAGAATGAAACACCATAAATTCTTTAATCTATGACAAATAAAGAAATACAAGATAGTTCAAGTTTGAAGAATAAAGAGACAACATAAAAATCTTTGGCAACATTCTCAACTTCTCTTCCTTTCCGTCCCAGGAGTGTCTGAAACCCATTTACTCCAGCAGTGATTTCACTCCATCCATCATCAATTTGACCTGTCAGCTCACACTACAGGTATTTTTGTTCAGTCTTCAAATCAATCTTACAGGCCAATACAAAATCATAGGCTTCAATTTTAAAGTTGTTGACTTGTTGTTATCAAAGGTATGATTTTTGGTTATTAGTACTAGTATAATTTTCATAATAGATATGAAGTTTGCAGATATTGTGATCCAAAGTAGTAACATCAAAATCATCATAATGAACTCAGATATTAAGAAAAATAAAAGCATGTTTTTCACACTTTGAAAACTAGTAGTATTTGTGTTTATATAATTGAGAATCCCAGGTGGTTTGAAGTAGGGCATGATAAGCATTTCTTCCTGGCTTGGATGAAATCCAATGGCAAAGTCGGCATACAGATTAGACCTTACTACGCTTGGAAATTAAATCAGTAGGAAGAAAATACAAACTGAGCTCTAACATCAACAAAATACTTTCATTCCTATTCATTTAGCTGCTGCATATATTGAACCGTCATGATATCATCTTCCTGTCAAAAGGCCCCTTTCCCTTTTCAAATTCATATTCACTGATAGTTCGATTTATAGAACCCTTATTTTTGCGGGTGACATGAACTAAAATGAGGGATATAACTACCAAGTCCAGTGATCTATAAAGCCACTTAACAACCTACCCCGAAAAATTTTCTGGTGGGGCGATCAGTCTGCTATGTAGAACTCGGGGCTTTCTAGTATAAGTGGTATGATGTGATAGTTGATAGTAACACGGAAAAATCAAGGTCCTAGGATCAGACTATAAATTCATTGACATCTATCACAACCAAAGCACTATTTTCATCAGTTATACTTGATATTTCATGTGGAGAGAGCAAATACTGTATTTTTTCACAAATATATTTCACAGATCCGAACAACTAAAAATACATTAACGCAAATGTGGAAGAAATCTCAAAGTGTCTGTCATCTCCAACCAGCCGAAAATGGGAAAAACTTTATATTTTGTGCTACGGTTGAAAATATATGCAACGGTCATAATTATTAATTAGTCAAAATCATTTTTCTTTTCAAATACACAGTCTTGTTTCAAAACACCTGCAAAGTTTCATTTCAAGAAAATACTTGTGGAACATCAACAGAAAACATGGCTTGCTGATATTCAAATGCTATCTCAGTTTTACTTTTTTTTAAATGGTAACCCTGTGACAACCTTTGACAGACCATCACTTGTCTTCTACAGGTCTGGAAGTTGAATGAAGTTCAATGTGGGGTCATTTTAACCCATCAGGCATGCGTATTTAAACTATGGTCTTTGCAATATTTTGAACAAGTGAAAATGACAAGAGACTGTATTTAAGGCTGCTTCTAGATGAACAGTCACACAAATGTGTGCACAAAATCGACATTTTTTCACAGAAAATTACAGACAAGCACAACAAACTCAGAATCAAAGAATTCAACTTTTTTAACACACAGACTTCTTTCCTCTTTAAATTACGGCCTTCATTTTATGAAAATGGAATACAGAAATTAGCTAAAACTCAATTACATTGTTGTATATGCGAATGTAAGCATGTCATAATTGACCACTCACCACGGCTTGTCACTTTTATTGCTATAAAAAGGAGTAAGGGAAATTCCCTAATCCTCCCACGAGGTTAACTTTGCACACTTACAAATATTCACAGTTCAAGACCGCTAACATGCTTCAATATTAATATGGAATTTATTTGTTCCTTTTATAGTCTTAATTTTAATCAGTTTAAAAGTTGGGTTAACAGTAAGTAGGGCACTGATGAAAAACACATTTTAATGCAAGAGATATTTCCGAAAAGACTTGGCCCTGATTATTCAAAATGGTTATTTTGACAAAACTAATGAGCTACACATTACACGGAAGGATCTAGTAAGCCAATCAAAATCTTGTGCCTTCCTCACGGAAAGCTTCAATGTGTCAAATATACACGAAGAAATTTTCCTGTTGCAATTATTTTTGTTTGTGTATTCTTGCACGAAGGTACAAGATGTGCCACTTAAAATCAGTTGATCTTACTGGTGCACAGTAAGCAAAACTTGACAGTAAGTGTCTGCTATCAGTTTTAAAATCAGGAAAACTTGCTTGTACAGTTTTTAACTTCATACTAAGTAGAAAATATTTTACATGTAAAATATCTACTTATGAAAACACATTGGTCATGGTTCTGTTCATCACTCATGTCTTATATTATTCATTGATTAATAATCTTGATGACTGTATGTTACACAAGTCAGTGGCAGATTTAGAGGGGGGCACAGTCGGCGCGCGTCCGCTCTTATTTTGGTAGAGGGGCAAAACCCTGCTTTTTAATGATTTTATTCCTTGAAAATCAATAGTTGTGTCTGGAACGGCAGCAAATACACGATTGTTAGGTCTATTTGAACAGTTCTACACCCTTTAATACTTTATTTTTCGAGAGCAACATCTGACTTTGAGTGGACGCAGAAGTGATGTCAAAATCGCGTCCCCTCTGAAAATTCCTGGATCCGCCCCTGCAAGTTTATTTGAAGTAGGGTTACAATATTTTGAGAAACCTTTTTCAATCATAATGCCGTACAGCATAGAGAATGGATACTGTTGCTTTGACAGAAATATGGAGTACAGGCCGGGCCTCAGAAAAAGTTCTCAAAGCCTCAGAAAATGTTCTCAAAGCGGGAGTAAAGTGGCCATCTAGCAAAATACTCTTAAGTTTTGTTTTAGTCTTTAAGGTCCGTATGCACAAAACTGGACTAAAGTTAGGCCTGGACTAAGTGAAATTCAATTTCTTAAGATTAACACATTTTTTGGAATCTGTGATAATTTATGTTCTTGCTTTAAGATTTATAATAGAATCTCTATGATTTGATAATTTTTCCGTTTTAGAACATTGGCATATTTTCTCAGAAGAACAAAAAATCAGTTTAGTCTGGGACTAACAAAGTTAGCCCCGGACTAAACCATTTTTGTGTTCTAAAATTACTTCCAGTGATATAAAACAGACAAATGAATCATAAAATAAAAAAATAAGTATAAATCTTTTACCAAAAACATGAATTATCTCTTGATTTTTAAAAAAAATGTATTATTTTTCAAAATCTAAAATTTCACTTAGTCCAGTTTTGTGCATACAAACCTTAGTCATTAATCACTATTAAAGTGCACAAAAAGCGTGAGAAGCCAGAGAAAATTTAGTGAGTGCTGACTCAAATGTAGCACACTGTGGATAGGTATTTATCAATTTTTTTTTGCCCTTTCTATTTGTTTTGTTCTTTGTGTTACCCTTGGCACGTACCTAATAACACTGTTTATGCTCATGGGCCTAACATCTAGTTACCAAATCTTCTAAAATTTATCCAAATATCTCACTTTATTAAGCTCATTTACTTTATTAAGCTCATTTACCATCACTTGTGTAACTTTGAGACAAGCTTGACAACAGTAAATATCATGGATTATATACTGTATTAATAAATTTAAGCTGTTGAAACCCTATGACATTATTTCAAATATGTTCAACCATCTTGACAAAACCCCATAAATAGTTCTTTTGAAAAGACTATTTACGGGTTGTATGAAGACTATTTATGGGTTTTGAAAGACTATTTACGGGTTTTCTGCGTAATTTATAGCCGCGTCACTTTCACGCAAGGACTTACGCGCGCAACAAACTTAGACGCGTAAGCCAATACGTGCATTAACCCATTGCTTGCATTCATGGTTATAACATTTTGTTAGTTTCCTTTTTTAATAAGATTAATTAAATTAGGCCATTGGGCAAGTAAAAATTTCTTAATACAGTATATAAAACAAATATATACTGACATTTTCAGATCTCTGGATTAAAACTATGGTCCTTCAGTGACTAAAATTTAGCTATTTTAGTCACTTCAGGTCCATAGTTTTAACCAGAGATCTTCAAGTCAGTATGTATTTGTATACTATTTATTGTCGACTTGTATAATGGCTGGGAAATCGTGACTGAAAATTGCACCCACATAAAATGGTGTCAAGAAATATTGCAAGATTTTATTACCGTGACCAATGTTTCACCCCATGATAAATGTGGTTACAGTGCTCACATATGACAAATGATGGTGATCAAAACCTCATTGCCTCTATTTATGGTCATTTTAATGATTCATGGCTGAACAGGTAGTGACAATAATGAGCTTGTAATAAGGATTATGGGAGCACATTATTGGCACACCAATGTCACCACAACTTTTGTTAGAATAACTCTTAGACTGAACATATTTTTAGAGCAGCTTTTGAACATTCTTCACTTGCGAATAGTCTCAATTTTGACCATTATTATCAGTTATTTAGTGGTGTGCAACCTAAACAATTTGAAGGAAGGGAATTCTGTTGTAAATTAACATTATTTGTAGGTAGCCCAAAGTATTTTGTTGTTTGTTTTGTTTGTGTGTTTGTTGCTATGTTGTGTTTTATTATCATGATTATGACAAACTAATAAATCAATTGTCATTTACATTTTGGTCACAATGGCACACCATGAACAGTTGCATTGGATGCCAACTTTTTATGACAACATATCATGGACATTAAAACCACCTT
>JXSR01S022891.1:93156-109426 GCA_000969725.1 Ophiothrix spiculata
TCAATGGGAGTGGCCATGTGACACAATACAGACACATATATGGAGGAACCCAGCTCCAAATAGATTTCCACCCATTGCAATGACATATCCGATATTGCAAGATTTAATGAGAGATTTGGTAAAAGTTTTAGCCTTCATCAAGAAAGATTTATTTTTTACTGGCTAAACTTTGATGTTAAAAGATTTACTAGGAATGAATTTTAAAAAGTGAAGTAATAAAGTCACATATAAGATTTTAAGAGTGCAGAAAGTCAGGATTCTAAGATTTTGTAATATCATTTATAAAATAGCTCTAAACATTCTAAATTCCTTAAGTCAAGATATTCAATTCAGAGTGTGCTATAAATTCATATTCAACAAATTCCAAGAGTTGTCCATTTTGTAATAAGTCTTCAATGATACAGTTAAGTAACAAAGTTCTGTCTGATAAATAATAGAAACATATTCTGTGCCACAAATCAGAATACTTTTTTTATTAGAGGAAAGACCATGTATAATATATCTAATTATTCAAGACAACAGTTCACATGTAGTCCTCTATTTGTCATAGTTTTCTTAGCCACTGGGCCATATTTGTGTTTGATGATACCTGTTTTCTGATACCTGTGTTTATTTTGGGCATCCTGGCCTCTAGCCTCAGCTATATGATAGCACTTCATGGCCTTACCCCATGGATCCCAACTACAATACTATTACATGGCCTTTAGGTGTATACAAAAGATCAAGTTCACCTATGATAGATGCTGTCTTTGTGTTTCATAAATGTAATGTAGATAGACCTTGATAATTTGAGAGCATGAAAAGTGGTATGATACAGTGTCACTGGCCTATATCCTAATATCCAAAACATTACACAAACGGAATCCATACTTCGTGGTATCAGTTTAAAGCGTAGCACCAAGTTAGTGGAAGAGAAAATAAAATATTGCTAAATCTCCTGCTAAATCTAGTTCAATTATTTACAAGTATAGAATCGACCATGAAAAGCAAAACAACCCTGGTATTTTTTCCCCTAATTTTTATTGAAGAAAACTATAATAAGCCCAACCTAGATTTTGAATATCATTGTCAATTTATCTGATTCCACTTTACATTCCAATCAGTGTTTTGTATTGCAGCTAGATATAAACCCATCTCCACAAAACGATTCATGAAATACCAATCAGATTCCTGCATACTTTTTAAGCCACTGGGCCATATCCATGTTTGATGATATAGATGACGACCTGTTTTCTGATACCTGTGTTTATTTTGGGCATCCTGGCCTCTAGCCTCAGCTATATGATAGCACTTCATGGCCTTGCCCCTATGGATCCCAACTACAATACTATTACATGGCCTTTAGGTGTATACAAAAGATCAAGTTCACCTATGATAGATGCTGTCTTTGTGTTTCATTTTGTTGTAATGTAATGTAGATAGACCTTGATAATTTGAGAGCATGAAAGTGGTATGATACTGTGTCATTGGCCTATATCCTAATATCCAAAACATTACACAAATGGAATCCACACTTCAGTTTTAAGCGTAGCAGCAAGTTATTGTGAAAGAAAAAATAAGATTATATAAATATTGCTAAATCTTCCCCCGGGGGGTTACTCCACTTTGGTCTGAACGGGGGTGTGCGGCTCGGACCGTGGAACCCTAACCCATCTTTAAGGGTAATTTTTGAGAAAAAGTGCACCTATGTTTAGGGATTTTGCTCCAAAATAGGCTGATTTTTAAAATTTAAATTTTTTTGGGACGATTTTAGCGGTCACTTTTCTTGAAAATGTGACCCATGTTTAGGGATTTTGGTGCTAAAAATGGGACCCATGTTAAGGGATTTTTGTGTGAAAAACTATCCCATTCCAGCGGCACATCCCTGTATACCTTATGTGAGTACCCCCCTCCCGGGAATCTTCCACTAAATCTAGTTCAATTATTTTACAAGTTATGCATAAAAGAATGGGCCATGAAAAGCAACAACCCTGTTTTTTCCCTGATTTTTATTTAAGAAAACCATAAAGCCAACCCAGATTTTGGGTATCTATGTTAATTTATTTGATAAGCCCAACTCCATCAGAGACAAAACGTTTCATGAAATACCAATCAGATTCCTGCACAGTTTTTAAGTCACTGGGCCATATCCATGTTTGATGATATAGATGACAACCTGTTTTCTGATACCTGTGTTTATTTTGGGCATCCTGGCCTCTAGCCTCAGCTATATGATAGCACTTCATGGCCTTACCCCATGGATCCCAACTACAATACTATAACATGGCCTTTAGGTGTATGCAAAAGATCAAGTTCACCTGTGATAGATGCTATTTCTTGTATTTCATTTGGTTGCATTGTAGAGCTATGACTTTTTGATAGGATTTGTCGGATGGTATGATATGTTTGTAAGTCAATAGAATACTTGTTTGCATGGTCTGGTTTTGTCAGTTAGAATTTGTTTGGGCTTACTTATTATTTTCATAAGTATATTATAAGTGAATTTAAGCGTTATTTATACAACATAACCTCTATTACAATAAATCACTTCTTTCGATCAAGGCTGGAGAAAACAACAACAATTAAATCTGGATTTCTCTTATATAAGTTGAAATAAGAGTTTACAAAATAAAACTAAACCAGGAAAGAAATGAGGCTTTCAAATGATAAATCAAAGCAAATCAATATTAGAATTTTGTTGAAGGATTTATTAAATTGAGAACCTAGTGAATGATATGAAAGAACCTCCATTATCAATGAACTCAAAAAATTCAGGGGCCATATCAAAATGAAAATATACTTATATTTGGGTTGAAAAACATGCTGCATTAAAAAAACATCTAAAAAATCCTATATATACACGCACCTGTACAACCTGCTTTAACTAAAGTGTTTGAACTGAGTGGTCATCATGTAAAATTAGTAAGTCATTAGTTCAAAATAACAAATGTATTCCTATTTCCTACTATATTATCAATTCATTTCAATGATACTTCTTAGTTCTCAGGGGAAATAATGAAGATTCTTGACTAAGTGCCTCATTCTTTTGTAATCCATGCCATTTTGATTTCAATTTACCAGAGATTGATAGAAGGTGGACATCATCAACTACAAAACACACCGCCACTCTACAAATATCTAAATTAATCTGTATTAAGTGTTGGAACTTTTTGTTATCTAGAAATGCCATTAGAAAATCATGTCAATTATAATATCATATAAATGGCAACTTTATCAACGATATAAAATGATTATGGGACATGTTGAAGAACCAAGAAAAGAAAGAAAACTGTAGAGGTTAAGTTTACACAGAAGACTTGAGTTCCCTTTTTACCCCGATATGAGTAATTGTTTTTTTACTGTGTATATGCAATGAATTGTGATAAACAAAAATTGCAAAAAGCCAGGCAAAAAGCAGATGTGTATGATTGATGATTTTCATCTTGAAAAAATCAACATCTTTCATAGTTACACTGATTTGCTGGTGTGTAAAGCAACCAGCAGCATCCTGTGCATACTTGATGACCACCAATATGAAAGGTCTTCTATATGACCTACATTGGACAGTCCAGATATGGTTACACAGCTTATAATTGGTCTGGCGATACAAAGAGGTCCGCGATACAAAGAGGTCCACTCCTCCTACTCCTAGTCATTACAAATTGATGATCTCTATTGTACAATTTCCATAATCTTGAGCTCCGATTGAAGTGACATCAACGATGAAAATAATACAAACAGAAATTTTATTTCTTGAGTCAAATTTGGTGATTATAACCAGAGCAACCACATCTCTCTGAAGATACATAAATACTTAAAATTCAAAATCTAAAATGATTACACATGGAATTGTAATTTTCACATTTGTAAAATTTGTTTGCACACTCTCTATCGAATTTGTTATATCACACTAACACACAATTATTTCATAAACAAGACAAAAAGGACTACTCTGTGTTTTAATAATTCCCAAAAGCCAAATTTGACAATTCTCAAAATGACGTCAACCTCAGTACATAATTCATGGGCAGGCAAGCACATTGGTAAACCATAGAAAGCATCATTAGTCCATAAAACCAGTTTTATTAGAATTTCCAGATCAGTATTGTGACCTACTTTCTACATATCAATAAACCCTTCTGGACCGCCAGATGATTCCTTATTCCATCCCACTAAGTCACGGAAAGATAGAGTTATTTGGTACCAGGACCAAATGCATTCAGGGCTGACACCAAAACCATGCACCATTAACTGCTGGATGATTCATTGTTTTCTCATTTGCCTAAATATATCTTCCTTCAGGCCAAAAAAAAAAAGTTGTTTGGTTGTCCTCGACCGCCCGCCCCTATTTTTCGAAACTGGAAAAAAGTTTTTACTGTTCAAAAGTATACCACGCCTAATTTTCAGATTTCCAAAAAAAGATTTTTTTCCTTTGAGAATTTTCATTTTTTGAAAATATTTTATAAGTTGCTGTTTTCATTTTGTTTCCATTTAAAACTGTTTTTAAACTTGTATAAAGTGATTTTTTTGGTACAGTAGACTTATTTGCATCTTTATAGAGGCCATAATTGTGTGTAATTTTGACTTACATTTCAAAACAAAAATCTAAAAAAACAAAAAAAAATCCGCCCGCCCGCACTTCCTCAAAAAAAGTTGTGGAGGACAACCAAACAATTTATTTTTTTGGCCTCATTTATCCGTCATAAACGAATGAGTTGAGTGGGAATACAAGCTTGGATATGTACTTAAATATAAAGACTGATTGGAATTAGAGAATGTGTTAATTGCTATTTAAAGATTTGTTTCCGTGATCATTCATCCTGGGGAACCTTGCTTTAAAACATGTGGGCAGTGGGTGCAACTCAAAAGTTTCCAAATTAAGCAGCTTTATGGTCCCATTTCTGATTATGGGCAAGGTAAGGAGTATGCAATGTACATTCTATCACATTTACATCAGAGGATATCTACAGCCAAGGCTTGGCATGAAAGTGCCCCATAGTCTAATGGAGGAAACATTCGTCATGGTTCTCAAAAATCATCTCGTCAATGGTCACCTTATACAAGAATGAACATTGTCGTTTTTTGTAAGTTGCTTAGTACCCATGAATCCTCACTATAAGGCTGAGAAGATTGGCAGTAATATCCACAGAAGCCAAGTGACCTGTCTTTAGGGGTACATCAGCAATGTTTCATGTAAATTCACCCCCCACCCTTTACCCTGTGCACACAGATCATCAAAACATGACCTAAAGTAACTCTGAACATGTGGATAATTTGTGATTTCTAAAAACAATATTTTAATCATTGCTGCAGTTGTCAATGGATTTGAAACAATATGCGTATCCCTCTTTCGACATCACATCCAAATACGGATCCTGTTGATTATCAACGTAGAACAAGAAGTAGAAATTTCCCGCTAAGCTATCAGGTGACTTTCTTTTAGCAAATGTTTTTAAAAAGTTTGTTTAATAGTCTAAAAGGTATAATTTATGATTCTGATGTGATTAAACCATCGCTTTATTTCTATAAATTTAGACAGATGGATACAAAATAAATGGACCCTGAAAATATCACTTGATATCATTTGATTTCTGTTACGAGCTTTACAACATTTTAGAAATCTCCCATAGGCTAATGTGTTGTTTTTTAATTAGAAAACGACACATTTGCTCATTTTTCTAAGTATTCTTATAAGCTAAATATCTGAATTTTAATACAGGTGACTTTGGGGATGAAATACGGATTACTACTCCTTTAAGACTAAAATTACAAGCTATTATTCCTCGTTGTTAAGTTTCAAAGCATTCATATTCTTCTATTGATTATCTCCTGGTCTGTCCAATATCTTAGATCTGAAATAGAGGACTGGACTCTGCTAATATTAACCCTAACACTTTTGACCACTTATTCATTTAAAAACTATCTCCTCTGAAATTTAAAAGACAAAAAACACATATTTTCACCTGGATTCGAACCCGGGACCTCTCGCTTCCCAATCCAGTTTATATCACTGTGTCAAGCCACTGAGTAGGCGCTGCCATGGCAGCGATTTCGTGGTCATAGCTAACTCGGGTCTATGATGTATTTGGACGAATTTCTTAACTTTGTAGAATGAGATATTGTGAGATTCAGTGGGGTTAGGGTTAAAGGTTCAATTCCTAATTCTGATGCGACAAAAACCTAACCTCTTTTCTAGCTAAAAAAAAGAAGTATACAATAAAAATGAATGCTGACAATTTCACTTGATTCCGACCATTCCTTTTCAAGTTACAAGCTTTTCAGCATTTAAAACATCTCCAAAGGCTACTGTATCATAATTACTGTCGGGACCCCAATAGTAAATAGTTTCACAGTTTACCTGAAAATGCAAGCACATTTAAAAGAATGGTTTGGGGATTGAAACATATATACCAGTCAAGGATTATCATCAGCTAAAAAACTCACGTTTTGATAGAGGTGACCTTGAGGATAAAAAGTGGATGATGAATTGCCCTAAAAGGTCCAGTGGTTCATTTTGGCTCCTGGTCCAGGCAAATTATCATATCAAAGAACCATAATATATTTAAAGATTCAGATGGCTAGCAAACCATCTGTGTAAGATGTCACTATACAAACCTACTTGATCTACCCAATATGGGAGCCAGCTCCAAATGTGAACCATGTCACCAGAAACAGTGACTACATACCACAACCCAATCATAGTAATCCCAGAGTCCCAGGTAACATAGGGCAACATCCCTCCACAGGCGACCCCTATTTCTTTGTTGATTCACTCTAACCTTTTCCCCTTTTCGATAGACAATATGGGAATTCCATGTAATGAGTTAAAAGATGACGAGGTATATTGCAAGATCCAGGTACAACAAACTTAAAAGTTTAAAAGTACTTCATCTTTAAATGAGTTATGCCTTCCTGGAGTTATGAAGAACTGACCAGTATAATTTGCTGAACTTTATGTATGGATAACATACTGTAGAGCGCAAGCATATGGCACATTTTTCCAGTTTCTGTTTTGCTTCATCGTGACAATTTGGCTGAGAAATTGTGATAAATTCAATTTGGCTGAGAAATTGTGACAAATTATTATAAATTCTGATTGAATCCAAGTCTAAAAAATGAGGTTGGCATAACGGCATAACAACAAAGACACCAGACTGAATATTCCGAATAGTGTAATGGTACTCTAAGCCATGAAGCTCAGATGAGGGACATTTAGGTCTATTCCGATCATCTTAACCAAAATACAGATTCCTATACAAAATTACTATGGAAACTAACACTGTTAAACTAATTTATAATGGGACTCTCCACAAGGTCATATCAATTTGTACTTCGCACACCTAGATGCATCTAGATTAAACAGGACTTCAGCAAATGATCAGATGAGTATGAATGACTGTGCGTATACATACATCCATTACTCTCCTTGAATGAACTCACTGTTTCTCCACCACTGCCAATGTTGTCTGAATCAGATCCAATTTCTCTCTGATTTTTCTCTTGAATACCCATCTGTTTTGAGTCATAAGCTTGTCTTTTTACTGACAATAATCTACGCGGCTGGCTTGTAGGAAGTAATCATTACGCCAACAAATTTGTACATATCGCTTCATTTCCCGTTTAGCATCATGCAAGAAACTAGCTACTTCGTGCATGATTGTTGCCTGATATTGCGTGGCATTTCGGTATACATGAGTTGGTTAAAGGTACATCAAATCTTCAGTATTCATTTCAGACATTATCAATATACCCTATTCAATCGTTCAATTCAACTATGGATTTTCTGAATGTATATCACTGAAGCGATTGGTTATTTCATACCAGTGTGCCAAAAATGATGTCAAAATACTTTTAGAATGCTTCATCATAGAGTACAATGATCTACCAAACGATTGGAAATTGGAGTATTTAATAATTCAAAGAGTTGTCAGTTGAAAATAGTTGAATTGGACGAGTGGATACGGTAATTACTTATAATGAAATATACAATGACTTTGGTCGCGGCCAAGAATATTTGGAAAATGATCTTACATACTTTGCAATAACAGAAATGTTCATTAAGCTTTAGGTGATAATCCAATTTGTCCAAGATGTCAGATGCCACTCATCAAAATAATGTTAATAAACAAGGAGCAAAATCATTAAGAGAGCCGCAGTGGCTCAGTGCCAACTTAAGGCTACAAGACTCTTCAGAAAAATGTGAATCAGAATTACTTTTTTCATCATTAAAGATAAATAGTTTCCACTGCATTTGTGGGTACTCGATCCATGGATCACACATTACAAAGAACAGGAACTTCTACTCGGCCAACAGAGCTAAGGGGCGCATCATTTGATTTTCAGGGGGGCTTGGAAGTTGGGGTCGAGTCAAGGGGTTTTTTAGCCGCCGAGGCGGCGAGATTTTTTTTTTTTCGTCGCCTTCGGCGGCAAAGTTTTTTTATTGCATTTTTTATGTTTTTCTTTACCTTGAAGTAGTTGGGTTAAGTTTTTTTTTCTTACTCATCTTTGGGTCAAGATTTTTTTTTTTTCAAAAACCTTCCATGCCCCCACCTGAGAATCAAATGGTGCGCCCCTAAGGAATGTAGTTATTAAAACAGGAAAACAGGAGCTATAAAGCTGAAATTGAGAGATCTTGGATTAATTATAGTACGCAACAGGTGTTTTTTTTGCTCGCAAAACAGTGCAATTTTATTACATTATCATTTAAAATCAACAACACATATTTATACAATATTATCTATAGCTCAGTAAGTATTTAGCCTACAATCTGTCAAAATTTGAACAAATTGAATTGTCCGAACATTATGAGGTTTCAGTGAAAAAGGCACTTTGTAAAGCAATATCTGTTTAATTCAGGCGTCACTTTGAAGCCTGGACCCACCCTCCTCACGGGTCGCCAAATATCGACGTCGACTCGACGTCGATGCGTCAGGTCAATATATTTGTTGTTATAGCGAAGTCCTGGCTTTCTTTTATTTTCATTTGGTGAAGCTTTACCTATAAAGTTTTTGAAAGGTGTGAAGTTTTGACGTGTGATTTGTGTTTCCTGGTGATAAGACATCGAATCCATTACGTCGGTCGCGTCGAAAACATGTCGAAACCGTGCATTTCAAACATTTCAACAACCTTTATGATCACTGACGACAGCATCAACTTGTACACCCGGCGCCATCTTGGATTTTCGCTGTCGCCGTATGTTTCTTACCTATATAAAATGGAACAGTCTGATGTCATTTTGAGGTCACATAACCGTAGTTCAGAGGTCAATTTCATTCATAAAACGGAAGTTAGCCCATTATTGACAGGATCTACGGCTTGGCGATCTGGAACAATTTGACAATCTATGCGAGGTTCAAACAACGGGACTTTCCCGATAAATTATAGTGACTTTTAACTAAGATTTAAGGAAAAGTAAATATACCGATCAAATGAAGCATAGTTCCGAGTAATAATTGTAGTTTTAGGACTTGAAAAATGTATACTTTTGTAAGCTTAACCAAATCCCTTGCACAATATGAATTCACAAGTTGATGTGTCATGTGGCCTGTTATACTGAGTCTGTCAAATTCGGAAACATTGACATTGACTGTACAACACTAAATAGCATTCTGCTTGGTCTGTCAACATTCGATCGTTGGTGAACACAAATTGTTACAGTTATGACTTATTTTATTTATTTCACTTAGTCTTAAGAAAAAAAAATATGTGTAATTTGGTACTAATAAGATTATAATAACATTCATATTTTGTCCAATATTCTACATATGCAATATAGTGAAGCTTGAACTATGTAATTTTAAGTATGGTGAAACGGTGGTGAAGCTTCAGATCTGCCAAAACTGACAAAAGTGAAGCGTCACCTTTGGAAATAAATCAAAGGGCGAAGCCTGGACTAACAAATTTGCAGATATAGTGATACCGTGCCTTTGTTTTTTGTAAAGCAAGTGAAGTAGTGGTGAAATCCTGATGTGATAAACAATTGGCCCAGGTGAAGAAAGGTGATGACGTGAGGAGGGTGGGTCCAGGCTTCAAAGTGACGCCTGCATAAAAACATTAAAAAAGACATTTTGGATGATAAAAATGAAGTTATCATCTTCAAAAATGTAAGTCAAACATTGAAAGTAGTTTCATCTCTTCTCTTAGTATTCACCTGTCAGGGATTCACAGCAAATTAATTTCAGAAGCTGTGCTGTCAGACCAATTACTGTGGTCAAACGTAAAACTTTATTGGCGCAGACTTCCTAGTACGGTGAAGAATGTATTCAGTCTCTGTGTATGAATCGGCAGTGATGAAGCTACAGAGTTTCATATGCTATAACTTAATTTTGGTTAAATGAAGTAACTTTTATAAAGTTAGCATCAATTTTATAACTGCAATTACATAACCAAAGACCTGCAGAATAAGGGCTGAAGAGAAACAACTCGATTTTTTTTTTACTCTAAAGATTACCTTACATTATGACGTAAAAATATTTTTGAAATAAAATTAAGTATGCTATAAATAAGGACATGCAGAACAGGGGTGAGCTAGAGAGACTCGAGGCTCTTTTTTTTTTTTTTGTAAAAAAATGTACGGATGGGAAGGAAAAGATAAGAAACTGAAAATCAATAAAAAGTGGAAAAAGAAAAATGATGAACTACTAGAAAAAGGAAACAAAATGAGAGGTGGACTATTGTGGCTCTTATGTAACTTGTAAGCTATAAATACAGCATGATTTTTACAAATTGTAACAAAGTAAGCAGTTTTTTATATGAAAATGGTGGAGCACTTGTCAAAATAATATTAATGCAATGTTCATAAGTTAAAATGTTGAAATTTACTAATTAAAAAGTTGTAAAGTCAATATACCAAATTTTGAAGGAAAAATAATCTGTGCTAATACACTATAATTCAGACATCTATTATTGATTAAGGGGCAAGTCATTGGACACGATCAAAATAAAACCAAACCTTTCTAGATTTTAGCATCATAAGTGTTAATAATGGTACCATGCAAAACTTCATTGTTACATACCCCTCTTCAGAAATTATCGTTGGTGACACCGAAAGTACTACCTGTAAAGTTGAAATTTCAAAATTGGCTTATTGAATTTTATTTTGATTTATGATGTAAAAGCAGTTGAGCTTTTATAAACAAAACTTACATCTTTCCTGACATGAAGCATCAATGTATAATTTTTACAGACAAGTCAGCCTCATACCCAAGATCACCATGCAAAACAAAATTCTAGTTCTTGACTTTCTAAAGATTATGATCAAAATTTCATAAATATTTGGTAGTTTACAATTATTATGGGACATAATCAAGTGTAAATAATCTGAAGATAACATTTTGAAATTCTATCCAATACATCTTCAACAAGACACTTTTTGCTCTATATTTTAATGTTTATCACTATATGTTATTAGTACCCTTGGTTAGAATATGCTTAATTTTTCAATAAACATGTGTTCGTTTGTTACTTGTTTTCTCAATCAAGTTGTATACAACTGTTGCATACGGTTGGCCTTCCAACATCTTGTAACTTCAATAACATCTACTAGCTGTATACAAGGATTTATAATTTAATGACAATACTTTTCTATTTTTCTTATGCCAGATTGGTTGAAATACCTAGCGTTTTAACACCTAAAAATAGCCGTTTTAAACCCAATGATTTCTTCCCACTTACTGGTTCCTATGTGACAATAGTACTGTTAGAAACACATATGTGTACCGCCGCGGCAAAAGGGTCCAGTTGTCAACTCCTACATGTTGCTCATTGTAGCATATCTGACATACAAATACCATACATTAGATATGCTACAAGGAGCAACATGTACGAGACGACAACTGGACCCTTTTGCCGCGGCGGTACACATATAAGACATCTTGGAATTATCGTGTACACATGGGAAACCATTCTTCCTCCTGAAAGTTCTTGGTAGCAAATATTGGAACAGTAAAGTATGAAATTGGTTTTGATCAGTTAAAGCTATTTTGCAAAAACTATGACATTATATTATGGTGTAGAGAAGTAAATGCTCTAAAAAAAAGAGAACTAAATTTAAGTTATAAATGTCAAGTTCAATTTGAATAGAATGTTAGACGGATGCAGATAAAGAACAACTAGAGGCAACAAGACATTTTGCCACAAGTGCTCCATTCTCTTGCTGCTTGTGTGAAACTGCTGAAATGGCCTTAGTACCTTCAAGGAAGTGCTTTGCTCACCGGAATCCTGAATTCAGACTTGGCAAGACCTGTGCAAAAAGAACTAAGACAATTTGTTCCCTGATCTAACCTCCTACCAGAAGCAAAGTTCAATAATATTGTATGAACTGTATGCAAAAAGTATGAATGGTACGAAGCCGAGGAAGAGTATATACACAAGTTTATTTCTGAAACTCTGGAGTAGATGAATATGTTACAGTAATGCATTTCAGAAAGAAATGGCAAAGTTCTCAGCTAAAAAATAGACATATTTGATACACATCAGAGAGACAGAATCAAGAAAAAAAAGAGGATATACAGTGACTAATTCAGGAAGGAACCAACGGCTGATGTTCAATTTAGCAGTATTACACGGCTCACTTGTCCGCAGCTGACTCAAGACCTAGTTCATCCACAAGGGAGCGGCGGGTGCTGTAAGACTTTGACAACATCACATACGTAACATTCCCATGGTCCCCTGTTTCTTTGTTTTTATATTATAACAGTGAGACAATCGCAAGAATCCAGGCAATTAGGGTGATTTGGATCTAGACAAGGTTTCAATGAAAACTTCGGAAGGGGAAAATGTGTGGTTTATGTGAAATGAAAGATTTGATATTGTGTGTTGGTTGCTGTGTGCATATCTCTTATGTGCATGTCTTACCAGCCTCAGGCAATTGTAGTTATTTTCTAACTATGCAATTATAGGGAACCCTTTGATAGTTTGAGACAGACTTGAAGCTAGCAGGCTGATGGTAATCATGAAGGGTGTTGAGGGGATGGGAACATATAAGTTTATTCTCAAGGTGGTCTTAAGGATGCAAGAAAGATATGTTATTCTTACCTTTGTTTGAATAATCAAGTGTATATTATAAGAAGGTAAGTTTGGTTAAGCAGTGGTTGAGAAGGTATTTCTTTTTGCGGATTTTCTTTTTCTTTTGACATGGGTATAATTATAAGTTGAATTTTATTACTTGTTGCACTCTTTGCATGATGTATTTGAAAGATTCTTTACATCTAAAGTCAAATCTGTCATCACAGACAATGGCATTTTCTTTTAATTCAATTCAAACTAAACATAAAAAGAATTACAGCAACAGAGCAAAGTACAAACAAAATTTAAACACACCATATGGAGGAGTAGACTGGGAGCCAAAAAAACCCTGTAAAGTAGTCTAACCCTTATAAACTTGAAACAAAAACAACATAACTGATAAGAATACAAAACAAGACAGGACAAGGACTTGGACAAGCTAAAAAGTTGAAAAACATGAGGAGCAATATGTCATTACAAGTAATTTTCAATAGTGGAAAGTCCCTAATTGACCATATAGCCACTTGAAAAAAATATCTCCTTACTTTTTATATATTTCAAACTTTTTCAAACTAATAGTTTGAACTTTGATATTTCAGTAACAGTTTGAAAACTAAAGACCTATTACTGAAATCTTCAGAGAATACCCCTCCTTAGTTTTGTGAAATCCAAGGAAACTAACTAAATTTACCCTACAATACATCTAGGTCTTTCAACTTCCAAATTTATCAAAGCAGTAAAGGAAATGAGTAAAATATATCCATGTGTAAAAACACATGTTAAAATAATCCAGGTAAAACTTGTGTATTTTTAACATCCAATACAAAGCAACATCAGACTTAAAGTAATCCTTAAACTTTAAACTGACATGTCATCATGTTTTGTTGACAATAGAACACATGGGTTGTTGGGGTATGTTCCCTGAGATAGGGAAATGGGGTAAAATGTTACTGATATTGGAACCATGTGTTGTAGAACGCTAAATCCATTATATTTACTTCTGCTAAATTCTTGTCAATTTACTGGTTTATTTGCAGGATACTGACCTTATTTAAATGTCCGTCTGGATTTTTCATCACTGCAGAATAAATGTTTAGCATACATTTTGTAAGAACCTTGCCCTTGAGAATTGCTTTAGTTGGCACATGGTTTGTGTTGTTTGTTGTTTAATGCATCAGATTCAAGTTTAAAGGAATATTTTGTCTTAAAAGAAAGCAAACCAAAAGTATAAGCACCTAATTATTGCACATGAACCAATATGCCCATAAATATATAAATCATTTTTATTTCTTGATAATGTATGCAATCTTGCTGAATATTCAAAATTAACTTAGTTTGTCCATGTAGTAGCAACAGCATTAGGCAAAATACTAATAAAGAACTAGCACATTACAACACTATAGGTAGGTCTACATCTAAAACAGGTCATTAAGATTATGCAAATAATTTTTCCCACAAACATCAACTCTTGTCGACGTCATATGTGACAACGTCGACAAGAAATTATTGTAACATGTCGACATGAAAAATAAGCCTTGACAGAAACCTTACAAAATATCAAAAATCATGAAAGATTCAAGCACAAAATATATTAATAGGCAGTGATTGGTTTACATCCTAATAAATCATCGCCAATCTCTTCACAATACGAAAACACTAATTCACAATGTTGTAGAATACAAGATATATGTTTGCAACAGAGTATCTGCTTGCTTACTTTGTACTTCAATTTTTATAATAGTATGGAATCATCTTTTGTTAGCTTGAACTTTTTTTCCTCATTGCATCACATGATGACTATATAAAGATCAAAACAGCAAATAAAGATAGAACTTGAACATCTACAAACAATCAATGATGATGTGAAAAGTAATAAACACTTGACTGATTAAGAAGCATATTGGTATGTGGTAAAATGGCATGGCATGTGGCAGACAATTACTGTGTGATGGTCAAGTATGTTGTCATCATAGTACCTCATGCCAAATGGTTGGCTAATAAATAGAACATAAGGCCAGAAATGTTTGGAGGCCATCCTAAGAATAAAGATTTTAAGATTGACTAGATACTTCTTTGGATAATACCAAATTACCCAAAGTTAATTTCATTAGTGTTTCTTTAACATTATCACACAGTAGCACGTGTACAGCAAAGGGGTTTGAATGTTGCAAAGCAAATCTTCCTCCCTCTCCATGCAAGATTGTAAACATCACATAAATTGGATTGTGCATGCTTCTCTCCAGTTTGTGCTGCAGCTAATGTTTTCACTGTTTATATTTATGATTCTTGCTGTTTATGTAATTGTAGGATGTAAACACAACACCAAAAATAAGTCCCCCTCTCAACATGACGTCCTAATATCGTAAGGTAGAACATTTTACCAATAAATCATGCCTAGGAATACTGCTATGACTGTTACCAAAGTGCTGTGTGACAACGACAGATATTCATGACTTCATGGCTGAATGAGCTCAAATGGAAGACAAAAACTGCTCTATTCAAAAATCACAAAATCACATTATTGAGTCTGCAGTTCAGATAACGTGTGTATCACCAAGCCTGTTAAGGTCCTCATCCTGGTACCTCTCCTCATGGTGTTGATTGGCCTAGAGATACGCTGCTGTGGGATGGCATTCCACTTAATCTGCAGATGGAGGTACAGACCACCGGGTTTGGGATACACAGATCTTTTCATCTGGCCCCACAAGTGCACCAAGGGATTAAGATCAGAACAATTTGCCTGTCACATTCGCTCGATCCCTTTTCCAGCAAGAAATGCATTAGCTTGTCTCCATCTGAATGGCCGAGCGTTGTCAGTCATCAAGACAAATGCTGCACCATGGGCTGTAGCAAGTGGACGTTGTGCAACATGTGGACGCAGCACTTCCTCAACAAATCGTTGTGATGTGAGGTTGCCATTATTTTGTACAAGGAATGGAACTGACCACCTCAACTGAGCTCTGCCAAGAAGGGATATGCATGGCTGAGTGAAAATGAATTGATCACACATTAGAGTGATGTTTCCTTTGTTGAGATTTTAAACTGCACTCAGCCACAAGGTTCTTTGAATACAAGCCAGGAATAAACTTTTGTGACTTTTGAAAAGGGCAGTTTTTGTCTTCAAGCTGAGTTCATACAGCCATGAAATCATGAATATCGTTCACTTTCACACAGCACTTTGGTAACAGTCATAGAAGTAATCCTAGGTAAAATTTATTGGTAAAATATTTTACCTTAAGATGTTAGGACGTCATGTTGAGAGGGGGACTTACTTTTGGTGTTGTGT
>JXSR01S022891.1:192742-204216 GCA_000969725.1 Ophiothrix spiculata
GGTATCAGAATTCAAGTAATTGTACTATTTCAAACAACAAATCTTAATCAATAAAAACAAGAGTTTAAAAGTTTATTCTGCTATAGATATCACATTATATGATATGGAGAGAAAAGATCATCAAAATTACCATCAACTCAAATATCTGTAACCATATACTGGTAAAATAGTTATTCAACTAGCAATATGAGATAAGAACTTGAAAGTAACGTCTCTTTTATAACCTCAAGTCTTGAACTAAACAACGCATCTGGCGGCAATCCGTGCGCTCGTTTTTCGCTACTACGGGGTGCGCATGCAGTCAACCCGAATATGATTCTCACTTTTCATTCTTATTACCTCTCTCATAGTTGATCTCTTGTAAAGAAAACACTGGGGGCAAATATTTCCACTGGTATAAACTGTTATAAATGGGGAGGGGGATACACAAGTTTGAATTCAGTTGCTAGATGTTGCTTTTAAATCAACATTCACAACAATTGTTCATTTAATCTAACTATTCTTTGTATACATAAGGTTAAGAGAGTATTGTGTTCATTTTACAATTCAAAGTTTATTTCAAAGCTTATATGTTAAAGTTAGCTTGAAACATTTCTAACAAAATATGACTTTAGCTAAAATAGATATATTTTTGATCTATTTGGCAAAATGTTTTTCATCTCATCCAAACCAGTTTGTGTTAGAAGAATTGAGTTAAACTTACTAAAATTTGTCTATAAAATTACAAGAAAATCAAATCAATTATCATATTATTTAAACTGTTGCTCCATTTTTATCTGTAGCTCATTTTAATGCCTGTTTCTTTTATGTTTATCAAAGGCAATTTATATTTTTCAAAATGTAGAAATGAGTATGAAAGGATTTTTAAATCCTTTCATACTCATTTCTACATTAAAATGATCTTGGACCCCAATGGAATTAAGCTTTATCAGGGGCTTTTTGAGGTTATTTGTGGCTATCAGCCAAAAGAATACTGTCTTTAATTGAAGAAAACAAAAGTAAGCTAACTTAATGAAGAGGTTACTTAGAGCATAATTCTTTCTTTACCTTTTGCTAGAATATGTTGCTATTATCCTTGAAAGCATTAGAAATTGGAAAAAACAGCAACAACGGAATCATACACGCATTTTTTCAAAAAGTTACGATCACAAAATTATTTTTTTCCAATAATTTCAACAGATTTTAAAGACTGATTTAATGCCATTTTTAAAATGTGTCAAGTTTACCCACTTAACATTTATAATATTGATAACAAATTATTTGCTCTTAATTTTCAAAAGAGAGCATAAATCACACAGAAAAAAATCTTCAATCCAATTTCTACTAAGCTCCAATGATTCAACAAACCTGTGCTACAATCCTGTACACGATACGTACCCCGGGGTACAGGTAATAAAAGATTAGGGAGTCAGTGATCAAATTGATTTAGCCAAACCTGAATTATTGCCTCCAAATCTGTAAAAGAATCTTGTCAGATGACAACCCTGTTGCTAGTACAAGAAACTCAACACCCTGGTTCAGGAACAATTTGTTTTCATGACATTTTGCTTCTTTTCCCTGCCTAGTAATTCTATCAGCTTTCTTTCCGGTAATATGTAATTTATAGCAATGAGGCAATGATAAAAGGAACAAATAGAAATTTGTGTAATTTAGAGGGAGTCTTGAGATCGGGTGTGGCTTTGAGGGTGATACATATAGCTATATCAGTGCTGTTCATCTGGGAGGACAAATTGAACATCATTGGTATCAAAATGGTGGTTCAGCTTCAATACAGAGATGAAGCAATCATCCAAGGCCCAACAAAATATTGTTTGTTTGTCCATAACGTCTCCTGAAAAGGTAGGGTCGTTAGGTAGGCTTTTATTTATATTATTTATTTTTTTGTAATATATGTACATGAAATTCAAAAATTGAACAAGAAATAAACTTAACTTCAGAGAACAATATACTGCTGATTCTTGAGAGGTTTTCTATATTGGTAAACAGAGGTCATGCCAATTCATATCATATTTTTGCAATTTGAAGACTTTCTCAGTGAGTATTTGTATATTTTTGTATGAACAATCCTCAAATTAGAGTTTGAAAATAAAAAAAAAATATATAAATCACATGGTCGGGCCAAATTTTGACAATTTGTTTTTTCCTAATGGAATTACCACTTTAAAAAATTGATATTTGATCATTTCTGTGAACTAAATCATTTCTTTGTGTGTGTGGTTTTAGTACATTTTCAACTGTTTTAATTTTCCTCCTGAATCTTATATTATGGTTGGACAAAAATTAAATGTTTTAGTAAACTTTAAAAAAGTCATGAAATCAAAAAGTGAGTCAATTATACACACCATTTGGTAAACATTCAGAATAATGTATACCATAGTTGAATTATAACCTCTATCAAATTCATGACAAAGATGCAATTCAGCAACATCAATGTTATTTAAACTGCCTTAAGTAAAATGAAAGATTTGAGACACAAATACCACTCATTTCAATGTTAAAAATACATAGGTTGTAGCAAACAAGTTAAGTGGAATAATTGTTCAAAACATTTCTACTTTTGATCTAAAACAGAGCAATTATTTTTTAAACATGAATCCATTGTTTATGTAACTCCTAAATGATAGTAAATTCTGCATTCATAAATTCAAGAAAGTAGATTGGTTTAAAGCTGACGACATGATTTTAAATACTTTCAATCACATTGAAAGGGCTGTGAAAATACTAGTATTGCTTTTTGAAGGAAAAAAAACCCATTTACGGTTCTGAAGACTATTTACAGCTGCGAATCATTTACCTTTTCAACAACTCATCGTATCTTCTTATACGGGAGCACGCCGTTGTTGATTCATGATGAATCCACAGTTGATATTCAAATAAGGGTGTCACGCACGGCACAGCGATGTAAGTTGGTGCACTGTTCATCATGCGTCGGGAACTTGAGTAAGTGCAAGGGCTAGTGTTTTGAAACAGTAAAAAAAAAAAGCAACAAACAAGCATTTTGCTTCAGATTCTGCTAAATATTATTATGAAGATGAGTAATTTGTTATTTTAAAAACATTAAGAATTTAATTAATACATTTTCAGGAAGATTTTCCCTGTTGAAAGGTATTCAAACACGCTACAGAGTTGCTCATGTCTTGTTTTCTCTTGAGAGGCGACAAAAGAAAGTTTTCATCCCTGGGGATGAGGCTGTTATGTAAATAAAAAGAAATGGAGAATAGGTATACCAATTAATTTTACATTTTGTGCTATATCTCCAAAACTGTAAAGAATTTGGTGGTGAAATTTTGGATTCATGAGTCAGAAAAATATGGGCTTTCATTTGGCATCAAAAATATACTACTTCCGATTGAGCCCTAGGGGTGAGAATGTGATCGGAACCTACACCTTTAAATAACAGGGCTGTGATTGAGGTTTTTTAAAAAGTCTTGGAAGAATTTAATAGAGCGAAGTCAGCAACCGAGCAGAGCGTCTTCATGGCCGGGGGTCCAAGCCAGAGGGTTTCTCTACACATTAAATATTGCAGGAAACATCATTTCAGAGGCAGTTTCAGATTAAAATTCCTTTATCATGATTTTTTCCAGTTTGTGTGATCAGTTTTTCTAGCGATTTAACTCATGAAAAAATCCAGGGATATATTACAAAAAGTCTTGAAATCAAGACAAATCTGGGCAAATCACACCCCTGAAATAAGGCCATTGGGAAAGCAAAAATCACATTCATTATTACAGTAGCCTATAAAATATTTACCAATTTTGTCAAATCTCTGGATTAAAACCATGGGTCAGAACCATTTTTAAACCGATCACCAAACAAAAATATATTATTTTGCCAGTGGATGTGAATGAACTACTTAAAAATACAGACTTGAAGATCTCTGATTGGAACTTTGGACCTGATGTGATTAAAAACTGCTGTTTTACTTGAGTGCAGTCCCTGAAGCAAAATTGTGTTTTAGTCACTAAAGAACCATGAGAAGGTATCATGTGTCCCATCATGCATTACTTCATAGGAAGCAGTGCATGATGGGATATACACGATATCTTCCCTTGCTTGACCCAGTTAGCTTGGTGATGATCGCATTACAAGTAACAAAACTTAATTTTGACTCAAGTGCATTTTAATGTCTTGTGATAAAAATACCAGACAAAATTTGAATTTTTATACATGAGCAATGATAAGAATTCAGTAACATCAATATTAGTCATACAGCCTGAAGAAACATGTAACATTCAAACCAAATCTGACAAAACAAAATCTAAATGCAACACAAAAAGGTTTGAAGGCTGATTTTTGCTTTCAATAGATTGTTACATGACTGCACCCTAGAAATTCTACTAGGTATATAATGTAAGAATTCCCTAGACACAAAATGTTATAATATTGTAGGTTATTTTAGCTTTTTTGTCTATTCCACAGTCTTTCTAAAACTACCATGCATAAAAAGAAAATTCAACTACTAGAACTCATATGTAATTTGTGAAATACTACTGTTTGATCCATCTCTGTAAGCCTATGCACCAGGATGAGGACAAGATCCAGCATTCTCAGCTATATAAGATATAAAAATTAAACTTTTCAAGGCAACAGTTGAGAGTGTTTTTCTACAGTACAGAATCTGGGACCATAACTCCTAAACTAAGAAAAGCTGTAGATGGATGTTATACCTGGCTTGAAAAGCCGGAAAAGCCACACAACACATACTGAACTATATGGACAACTACCTAAAGTATCAACAACAATTAAAAAGAGAAGACTTATAACCTTAAGATGTGAATTATCAAATATTGGTTTTAATTTTTAAAAGTATAACTGAACCAAATTTCTATTTATCCCAACTATCTGATGAAACCAAGCCATTGCAAAATTGCACACTTTTTAAAGAGATCTCTTGAAACTTAATTTTTTTAACATCATCAACTGTTTGATTTCAGGGAAATATTTTCTTCCATAACCACATCAAATCCACTACATATGAAACAAAAGCTATAAAAAATCTTTGAAAGCATGATGGAAAATGAGAAGCAAAATAAGAAAGAAGACAATGACAACATTTTTCTGCTTGATATTGTTATCCAAATAAAATCCCAACATATTATCGCAGGAAGTTCGCTATTATTCATACATGTCCCTTTCCATTGCCAGAAGGGCTCAACATTTCCCCTTCTCCTAAATAGTGCTTAGAATTGATTAAATTTCACAAGAGATTTGATTTCACATGTTTTTAAAAGTTACAATTTAACAAAACTTAGATATGCTTTATAATAATATGTGAAATTCCATTTCTGTGGACAAATTTTTTTTAAATAGTTCATATTCACAGATTAAAATACACTTTCAAAATCTAAGGCAAATTCTATAAAGTTGAATAAGAATCAAGTGAAATTATCCTAACACATTTTCGAGTAATGTTCTCTTGTATGGTTCCAATATTTTTTGAGTCAACTTAGTAAGCTAGGACAGCAGGAAATGTTCAAGACCCTAGAACAAGCTACTTGAATGACTTGTGCACGCGATGCTCAAAATAAGATGCAGGTGGATTCCTGTCATACTCACAATCAGATGCAAGTGGAATTGTTGCAAATTTCCAAATATGGTATAGGAATCAGGTATTGTGAATCAATGTGTTATGCTATACCTGAAAGAAATGCATTTAAACCTCTTCATTTTAAACATTTACCAAAAGATTCTTTACAATTAAAATACAGGATACCATAAACTGGGGTTATTTTGAATTCCGGGGTGACTTTGAACAAAACGTTGACAAGGGGTTTCTTGACACACATGTTGCCTGATGGTGGTTTGTAATGGATTTTAACCATCAATGGTTGATAGTGGTTTGTATAGGATTTCAACTATCAGGCAAAATGAGTGGTTCACGATCTACCTAGTCAAAATTGTGTTTAAAATCACCCTGCTATTCAAGTCACCCAGTTCACAGGACATTTTCTCACTTGCCATCATGTGTCATCGTCTTGCATTTGGTTGAGAACTTATGGCTTATTATTTTTGCTGATGCTTTATGAAGAATGTAACATATGCGTTATCTTTGTTTTGCAAATCGGACCTGCTGATGTTGTGCTAACAATCTTGTTAAGAAGCAAAACATAGGGTATAAATGGAGATTTGCCTTTGGTATTCTAACAAACTGATCTCCAATATGTATTAGTAAAACTTGATCGTTACCCTTTTTTATTCAAGATTGGACCTCTTCAAAGATGAATACAGTTCAACAATCATTCGTACACCTTTTTCCAAACATTTCAATATTTGTGCAGTAACCATAGATTTAAAGGGGAGATACCAGGCTTTGTATACCAGCCCGTGTAATGGTGTCGTCAGCCATGGAGCTCAAATTGGGGGTATTCGGGTCCACTCGGTTCCCGGCAAAATCAACTCCGAGTGTCGAGACTTGGTTACGCGTAGAGACAACGTGCGCAAATAATACTTTACGCGAATGATACGCCAACCTGCACGCAAAGCGTGTGTGCGTTTTTCAATATTCGCGCATTATGACAAGATGCGAAGCATCATCGGCAAGCTATCGACAAAAACCCGAATACCCCCAATTTTGTCTCCATGCCGGAATAAAAATGGCGGCATGCCTTGTATCTGCCCTTTAAATCTATGGCAGTAACCCTAACTCCTTTTCATCTCCTGGGAAAGGCCGATATTTGAACAAAAATACATCTTTTCACCCTGTCTGAGGTAGGATTCAAACCCGTAACCTGGCATACCCAATCAAATGCCAAGCAATACCAAGTCACTTAGCAGGCTCTACCTAGGCAGCAATTATGTGCTCATACCTATCTATTGTCTATGACGTATTTGGACTAGGCTAATTTCTTAATTTCTCTCTAAGATGTTCGGCCGTGTTCCACTACCCTCTTTTACAATATGATCAACAATTCTTTGATTCTTCAAGATTTCAAGCTACTTCAGAAAATACCTGCAGATGATTAAAACATTTTTTCACTCATAAACACTTATATCAATGCAGCCCTGTTGTCACCTTGATGTCCCTTTCTACAATTAAACCGTCATGTCCCATCAGGACACCTTAGTAAATGACACATCAAAAGCAACATTGACATTCATTTCAACAACAATTATTAACTGAATTTTGACACATATCATAGCTGTAATTGTCAAAATATGAGAACTAGTGTTTTTGAAAGTGAATTTTTATCCATAGAATAACCACATTTTATGCTGAAAATTTTTGGCACGTGGCAAAAAATCACAATGATTGGTATTTGGATTACTATTTTTGCTATGGAATTTTCCTTAAATCAATTAGCACAAATGTGACTCGCAACATCCAAAGGTACATCTTTGGTTTAAAAGTAAATCAACCTGCCTAAACAGGCAATGTTTCCTGTGTTGGCAGTATGTTGCCTGCGACAGCAATATCATATCCCACAATGCATTGGTGTAATTCAAATTATCCGATTTTTATTTGCTTCGTTTTTAGCACATAACTAACGAATTTCACAACTTTTCTTCGTTTTCTTAATGTATTAATGGTTGTCGACTATTTTCAAACATTTTTGAGTGTTATTTTATTATTTCCTGTATTTAATTTTAAATTTTGAAAAACCGTTAAAAATCTATTGTTATTCAAATACAACTTTCTCCCGGTCAAATTATTTTTCGCTTGGTGAAAAATTTGAATTTGTATTTAGTTTAATCCCAGAAAAGTACAATTCCAACCGAACTTTTATAAAATTGCTAGGGAGTAATTTAGTGTATTAAAGGTTGTTGAATTCGACACAGTATACAAATATGATGTTGCTTGGCTTGGCAATATGTTGCCGCATTGGGAAACATTGCCTGTTCAGGCAGTCGGACCGGACTGATTATAGAAATAACAACAAGTACCATTTTAGCAACTGATTTCAACCAAATTTATCAAACAAGATTTCCAGGTTTTAATCTCGAAATTTTCATAGTTTTAATACTTTTTCATATCAACGAGCTAATTTGTTCCAAATTTTACTAACCCTCAAAATTAACTTTTTTCAGTCATTTTCAACTTAGCTGTCCGTATCTGAAAATTGTATTTGCCGCAAAAATTCATGTTATTTACAATCATTAGCATCTGAATGCCATTCTTAGGTGGGACCAAAATATATACACTTGAGCCAACAACAAAACAATGCCAAACATGTCTTATATAATCTGCACATGACTCTAGACTGAATCACTTGTTCTTAACATCAATTTTACCCCACTGTCTACCTTCCTGATTAACTTCTTCATTCAATTTTGGACTTCTTGCCCCAATTCATTTGTCAATTTCCTAAACAAATCTGGGGAGGTTTCCTCCTAAGTAGCACACTTTCCTCCCACCCCTGTGGTTATTGAACGATATGATATTAGCAACCCTGGTATACTGAGACATTCTGTTAAACGCTCTCTGTTAATGTCAGATATTAACCTTAGAATGTCATGTCATGAATTTAAAAGTTATTAATAAGAGAAATCACAAAGAATGATTAAAAAAATATGTAGAGAATTTATTTGATTAATTTTGCTGCCAAAAAATTAGGCCAGTAATTTGCATTGACCATCATGAGCGCAAAAATTTCTTTTTAATTCTTAATTCAAAGTTGCATCATTCTTTAAAGTTATGTATCCAATTCCACACTTAATTTAAGCCACATAAAATGGCAACAAAATTCAAATCCATAAGCTCTTCACACAAAACTAACTCAAACAGTGCTGAATCCTTCAAAATCCTAAAGTAGAAAAAAACTAGTAAGCCCAAATATGTCACAAAGGGATATGGCCAACTACTCGCTGCCAAGGTAGTGCCCGCCGATGGCACGAGTAGTGAGCATTCGACAAAAGGCTTGTCCATTGTCCGAGACAACCTAAAAATGCCTCGAACAAGCTTAATTAATTGTTAAATTGTAGCAATTATAGCTCAGATTAGACTTAGAATGGCTCAATTTACTGAAGTTATCTGAAGTTTTTCATTCGCAACTCAGCTTAAATTGATTATAACTTTTTTGATGTCGACTCATACATATACATAATATGAAAAAACGTAGTATTAGTTAAATTATCAATTTATTTGATCAGCGCATCCCATGTTTTGTTTCTCGATTTAGTTGCATAAATTATGGACAAGTCAAAAAAATTGCAGACAACCCAAAACTCTAGCAAGGTTGTCCAGCGGACAACAAAGATTTTTTTCATGTCAAACGCTGGTAGTAAGCATGGTGAGAACAAAATCAATCTGTTTTAAAAAGAAATAAACATTACAGTATTTTAACCATTTCAAACAGCTAACAGAATAATTTGAATTGCACAGGCCCAACAATGAATACTTTGTCACAATTTTATGACACCATTATGTTTTGTACAAATTTTGAAGCACTTTATGTTGTAAATGCATCAATTGTCTGATATGTAGTTCATGAATGAGTTTTTCTGCAATCGCATTTTTTATTGCCTCATTTATATGCAAGTAGTCCTACGCATTATTGAAAACACAATGTAACTCCTTTTAAGGGGATAAGCAAAATTTATTGCTTTTGTGTTTCAAGTAGTTTGACATGTAAGATGGTAAGTAATATTGAGGGGTACTCGAGCTAATACGGCTTACATCTGCAAGCAGAACAAAATGGACTAGAGTTTGGTTTTCCACAGAACGTGCGAAGAGGGATGCAAAACCATACAAGATGGTAAAAAAAGGGGGTCATGTTTACACCATTTGTGGGTTTTTCCTTTTGTACGATTGCATTTTCGCAGTTCAAAGAGACATTTAAAAATCTACAATCCCTAAAAAGAATAATTTTGTCCTTGTTCTTTCAAATGTAATAATTTTTTATAACAATAAGCAGATCAAGTAATACTGTATTTTTTATATTGCATCATCATTATCACTTTAAAATACTTTAAGGCAGACCCTTTCTATAGCGGCGTTTTCGATGTTCTTGTTGCATGTTTGGAAGAAAAAAAAGTTTCATTGTAATCAGTATCATTCTTAAACAAAACAACAACAACTACGGTTCTTGCATTGCAGTTTGTTTAAACAATGGTTCATAATTTGCATAAAACAATTTGGTCAATATAATGAATTTTAAGGCAAGATCAAATTTAGGAAAACATGACATGAAAATGAGGAAAATGAAATTGAGACATCATTCGTTTAAATTTCTGACATTTTATTACGCATTCAAAACTTCTCATTGTGACTTAACAAATAGTACGGCAAACTTTACACTAAAAATAACCAAACTGTACCAAACCAAACTAGAATCGCATCATTGTGTCCAGCCATGTAGGAACACGTCAAATTTTGCTGCAAGCAATAAACAAAAATCATCAAAATATTACAAAACAGTAAAATATAAAATATTCATGCGAAACGCTGACAAAAAAAGTAATCGCGATAACATACACACGCCTGGTTCACTGTCAGTCTTCATCAGGAGTTGGAAACAAGGCCCATTGTCTCGAAAAATGTAAATATTCATCATATTCACATGACGATATATCAACAATAGTGTCAAATACAACATGTAGAAACATGACTAAATTGACAAAATCATGATTTCACCCTTGTGAATGTTACCAATCAAATCCGGTGTGAATAAGTACTGGGATACTTCAAAAGTCAGAAAATACAAATATAAAGTGTAGAATAAGACACTTCAGAAATCAGTCACCAAATGGCTAGGTAAACAAAAGAAATTACGGAATCAAAATCTAGGTCATGCAATTTGCCCGTTTTAACTAATATTCTACATGAACTTTGCAAATTTAAGATCTATGATGTGTATCTTTTTACAAGCTCTCCTTGGCTCTGTCACACATCACGAAACATACAAATAACGTACTAATAACGTACACTGGTTTGGTCATTGAAATACATATCAATTACCAAACCAGTGTACATTATTAGTACGTTATTCGTACATTTTGTGATGTGTGACAGAGCCCTTATTTTTATTTTGATCTTTCCTTATGTGCATGAGTAAATCCAGGGGGTAACACTTGAAAATTTGTTGGATCATCAAGTGTAATTTAAACATAAACAAGGCAAAGTTCTGAGGCAACTGATAAGATGTGTAGATATCTTTTACAAGCCCTCCCTGCATCCCTGCTTATTTTGATCTTTCCATCCCAGTCTTTCCATACATGCATGTGTAAATCCAGGGGGTAACACTTGAAATTTTGTTGGATCATCAAGTGTAATTTAAACACAAAACAGAGCAAAATTGTAAGACAACTGAGATATGTTGATATCAAAATCGACCTGTGTTCCAGGAAATCTGCAGGTATCAAATTGAGGAAATTTAATACATCCTGATAAACATAACTCATGAATGTTTCATTCCTGTTCTTATGACCAATCTTGAAATGCAATAATCTTAATCGGAATATTGAGCCAAATTTGTCATACTCTCAAATATAGAAACATACAACTCTATAATGTAATTAACTTCATTTCAAAAGAGAAT
>JXSR01S022891.1:230393-249088 GCA_000969725.1 Ophiothrix spiculata
TTTCGAGGTGAGACATCACAAATATACTTCACTCCAAAATTACCATCATTTAGTCTTTTGAGAGGCAATCCCAGCTCCTGTGTAGATTTCAAAATAAAACTGATACAAGTTATCCCTTCCAAAGCATAAAAATGTATGAAACCCCTATAGCTTCAGGGAGCTTCACCCTCTCAACCCCTACCAGCACTTTGCCCCAGGACGCCACAAGCGGTCCTCGGCAGGCCCTGGACCATAAGCCGCCCGGATAAGCCGTAGGGGCAAGCACTCTCTTCCCCGGCTCTCTTCACTTGGCAGATTTGTGCTCCCCATGTTGAAAAATCACCCAATGAATCCTATTTGCTAGATACCCACTTTGGCCAAGACTATTTCAGTGTTCCAGTGTTTCACCATAAAATCTGTGGTTTCACTGGCTCTATGACCTTACTGTCAGGTAAATAGCCACTATACTTTGCCAATTAATTACCCCATGTCATTTCAAATATCCCTTTGTAATAAATCAGAAAGAAATACAATTTGGCAAATTTTAATCACTGACAAATTGCACTGATTGTATACAAACAGAATTCCAGCAAGTACAAGCAATAAATCTTGTATCACAGGATGTCACCCTTGAACAGTTCAGTACCATAACCCATAACATAGAAGTTTTAGAACTAAATAGAATGGACGGAAAAGAAAAAGTTTTAAAATATCTCAAATACTGGGTTATAATTATTTGCTGGAAGAGTTGTAGAACTAGTACCATTGATCAAGAGCTGTAGAACTAGTACCATTGATTTCCTCTCCCACTCATTCGGCTTCCCTGATAAGCACTGACAGCTCTGAACTTCAGCACGTGGTGCATTAATTTTGTACAATTTCACTTGTGTCAAGTAATATGCATTTATTAACCCTAACTCCCAAACGCTTAAAAAACTATCTAAGTCCAAATATGTCATACAAAAATGTCCTGTTTTCCCTGGGATTTGAACCCCCGACATCTGACATCCCAATCCCATGTCCACCTATGACAAGCCATTGAGTATGGCCTGCCATGGCAGCCATTTCGTGCCCATCTGTATCCCCGTCTGTGACGTATTATGACTCAGACAAATTTCTTGATTTTTGCTTGTTGGATTTTGTTGGACTGTGACATGTTAGGGTTATGGTAGCATGTCTACTATGCACTTATAGACCTTCATAACCCTAAACTCCCAATGCTAAACTATCTAAGTCCGAATACGTCATACAAAAATTTCCTGTTTCCCCTGGGATTTGAACCCCCGACCTCTGGCATCCCGATCCCTTGTTCATCTATGGCAAGCCACTGAGTATGGCCTGCCATGGCAGCCATTTCATACCCATCTGTATCCCCGTCTGTGACAAATTTGGACTTGATTTTTGTTTGTTGGATTTTGTTGGACTGTGTTAGGGTTAATAATCTTTAAGTGGAAAATGGGGACAATGATCACACATGTTCTGAAGTTAGAATTATATAAATTTTGCATGAATCTGAATGATGCAGCGTTGTAGAACCATAAAAATCATTACCTAAATTCATATCTATAATAATAAGCTGAATCAAGCTTATCCTATAAGCAATCCTTAAACTTGACTTCAATTCTCTGACTCTAAATAGTATCTACAAGTCCCGATATCTGCAAAATTACTCACATGCCTTAAATGGAAACAACACCAGGAAAGGAAACATATCTCCAAGTATCACTGATGACTGAAACAAACCAGGCCATGACAAATCTTCCTACCGTTCAAATTTCATGTCCTACAAATGCGATTCCCAAATTCTTCTCATTTTGGCTCCAGTCAGCCGATAAACTGCTCAAATAGCCTCCATAAATGAGATAAAGTTACCCCATATTATGCTAGGAATAGGAAGCTCACTCAACCCCACCGCCTCCAGACATTTGTGCTAACTTACAAGCCAAGAATGCTCACTATTTGAAAACTGCACTGCCGTAAATGCAAATTGCTTCTTAAATCATTCATTACGACTATGTTCCAAACTATTAATTGTCTCAGTTGCAGTATTTCTTGTTATCAAAGTTTCATCATGGTCTTCAGTTACAAAGTGGTACAAGATGATTTGGATTTTTTGAATTATAAATTGCTTACCAATTTTCTTCTCATCAGAAACATCGTTGTTAATTTTTCAACAACGATTTGTCAGCTTGTTTTGAAAAGATTGTAAATTACCAGTGTGCAAATTACAATTGGTGGGAGTGATCATCCAAAAGTTCTTGAGATCAGGAAAAACCCCAAATCTGCTCATGAATAGCGTGAGTACATTCGATGCAGTGGCCACTGTGTGCTGCTTGAACTAATTCATGTAATTTGGGCTGTTTGTTTTTATCTCGATTAAGGGATTCGCTGGGTTTCCTTATCACATTTGTTTTCACCACAGTAAAGATATATGATGTAGGTTTGCTACCATCAAATGAGAACAAAACATTATGAGTATCAGGTGAGAAGAGAGTTACATGTAGGTCCTTGTTCCCATTTTTAACAACTTTGATCCATTAAACAAAATTCAGCATTCTATTTCTTTTACACCATAATCAAATTTACTTTCCCCAGGGTTGAAGTAACAAAAGATAAAATGGCCACAGATTGAAAGCAGAGTTTTATACTTTTTTACAATATCATAGAAACTTTACATTGTGGCACTGTACCACTGCACATCAAAAAAACAACAACAAAAAAGAAAAGAAAAAGAAGAAGCAAAAATATTGTTTTTGACATCTAAAAAACCTTCTCTATTAAAATTGCTATGTAATTCTTCATCCCATTTTCTCCATGCTGGCAGGTAGGCAGGCAGGGAGGCAGGTCCCTGACATGATGCGTAACCTGATGAAGAAATCTCCCGTAATCGTAATCTTTCAATCAATTACACCTCAATTTGGCCAAAGAGTGCTTATCTTTCACTCGACAAAATACACCAGGAATACAAAATGCAACACAAGCTATATCTCTGTAATATACACCACTTGAGGGGTAGAAGTGGGACGTTTGACTGGTGTAGGATTCCTCAATTCAAGGCTTGCAATATCTCACTTGTTTTTCGAGAAGCGAGTCGTGTTTCAGTCACCCGATTTACGGCTTCTAATTTACACTTGTTGTGTTGACTCTCACGTCTATGGTGACATCACCATTAACGGAATATTGGGGTTAAACTGCATTGAGAAGCTGGGTATGATAGCATGTTGTTGAAACACTCGTTGCTTCAAGATGTTATTATATCTCATGTTGTAGAAGCATCTTATAGTAAAGTGTTGTAAGAGATACGATGGTCACACTCAGCATACGTAAAACGGAAATTCATTTGATTTCAAGGAATAATCGTTTACTTAATGGTGCTTCTGTGACAAACTTGTCTATAGTATCATATTTATGACAAATTATAAAATAAGAGAACTGCTTTCAAGTGCTTTGTTTTTCAACATTTTCTATTAAAGTAAATGAGTAAAGTTAAATAAAACACAAAGAATACCCATTCATATTGAAAATTATGAGGAGTTTTCTTTGGTGTAACTCACCATTCATTGATTCATAAAAGGAACATAAGGCTCATTCTCCGATAAACCGTGCAACTTTGGTTAGAGAAATGTTGAAATTTCGACTACTAACAACTCATAAAAAACATACAAAATCATAAACTCTTATGGCTTCTGAAGAAGAAAAAGTGCATGGGATATGTTTTAAAAATACTTGATTTTTAACCATTGTATTCCCTATACCTAATGTTCGTATCTGTTGGTTCGTATCTGTTAGAATCTTTTTTTAAAAATTCATTATTGAGAAAATTAGTTTTCTTACAAACTTGATCTTTACACTAAATTAGAAGCTCTACACATACTACACTGTGGTGTATTATTTCGCTCATAGTGTACCGCGTTTTGCGAAAAGGCGACAAAATGTGTGGTTCGTATCTGTTGCGACGTGACAGTCACATAGGGGTTTTTTGATATTAATATCCTTGTAAATCATTACTGTAAATATATAATTCTATATAACATATATGTTATTCAAGACTGAAGTTTACTTGATAAATCTAATGCGGAATCATCCATCAACATATTGATTTTCACACTTTGTTATCGATTTTAGAATTTGGTTCGTATCTGTTTGCAATATTGGCGACATGATTTAAAAAGCTATTATGTCATATTAAATACTTAATATAATTAAACTTTATATGTCATTACTAATACCTATTACGGGCTATTAAAAAATATGCATTGCGTTTGAAATGCCCGAATATTTTAGGAACGGGCCACATAAAACGTAAAAAGTATGGCTGGCGACATGGGGAAAAGTAACGATTTTGCATTTTCAGATTAATCGTTATCTACTTTCCTGGCATGCTAAAATGTTTAGCTTCACACATGTTACTAATGTGACTTTAATGTATTAACTAGATCACTCAAATTATTTGTAATAGGCTTAACAACGCTAAACTAGTAACACGAACATGAGCGACACCAAAATGGCAAAGTTGCACGCTTTATCTGAGAATGAGCCATAAGTGCATATGATTGAGCCTAGTCACATCAATAATGTAGACTCAATCTTCCCATCATCAGGTCTTTTAGCCCCACAGACCATACGAGGCCCATAACCAAACCTCCCAAAATTTATAATTTACAAAAAAGATCTGCCAAAAAAAAAAGAACCTCACCGACTCAAATAAATCTTCCAATTTTTTTGAGACTTTTTAAACTTAAGGTCCAGTGGACAGCTGAATCCAGAAAAGACCAATGTATTTTTTACATGGCCAGTCTCAAGAAATTGGATACTTCATGAATATACTCATTCCATAAAATTTCAGGAAATTTTTATATCTGTGTTCTTGTAGTTCGGTACATTCACATATGATCTCGGCCATCATCTTGGACCCTCATGGGTGGCATCTGTGGTCAATGCCATCTCTAACCTGAGCTCAAACCATCTTCACTGAAGTTTCCCCTTCATCATCACAAGAACAAATGTGATGCGCTGACCTATACAAAATAATGTTGCTATTAAAATGGCCTCCAATACATGTCAACATTACGTTTCTAAGTCTGGTGGAGTTAACTTCAGTGGTCAAAACAAGACTCATACTTTCTCTTTAACCAATATCCGGAAGTTATTAAACTGTTACATATATACAACAGGTATTTGAGTTCCCAAACTGCTCATGGTGTCTAATGATTACAATAGTAGATTGACTAAAATGGAGGTAAAGGTAATGAGAAAGGGGATGGCCGTATTTGCACAGGTTGGAGTGCCCCCGGCGAGTGCCCATCTCTCTTTCAAAGCAAATGGGCCAGATCCAACATTTTTGACATAGATATTTGCAGTGAGGAGCTTTGCACACCTCATCCGGTGAGTCTGTTACCTTCCCATGCAGCACTAAAGAATGCTGGTACCCATGAGGGCAAGTATCTTGCTCAAGGACACATCATACGCCGCCCACCGGATTCGAACCCACAACGCTCAATACCCAATAATTAAGAGTCGAGGACATATGCACTAGGCCAGATTAGAAATGATTTTTAAACTCCAGTCTGCAAAAAACTCACTGACCATCCAAGATTTGAACCTAGGTAGTACCTTGGCAATACTATCACATGTTCTATCAACAGAACAAATGGGTCAAAAGGGAGGAGTGGCTGGTTTTAAATTGTTTTTAAATTAAAAGAAAAACACCTGCTGTTTTCTGCATCTTACACTTTCAATGTTCATATTCACATTGGTCAAAACCTCAGCACATCATCTAGCACCGTCAGTGATGCTGCGTTAACTTCGTCACATGAACACATGCAAGATGTTGACCTACACAGAATCATTTTGCAGTCAACACTGGCCCCACTATATGCCACCGTCTTTCAATTAATTTACATTCAACATTCTAACAGTTACAGTATCAAATTATTGTCATAACTATACGTATATAATAATATCATCAATGACCAAATGTTACATGTTGACCTATACAAAGTAATTTTGTCACATCACGATGGCCCCTTTCCCATCATTATGGTCATAATGTTCCCAGTCATGGTCTCAAGTGCAATCCTTAACATTATAGTGGTCAAATTATACTATATGTGACCATCCATCATAAACTTCAGCAAAGTCTTCCCCTGGTCAATTTCAACTTATTTTCAGAACTTGTCCAGATCCTTCACACCAATAATCCTGTGACCAAAATCATCCTCTGACCTATCCCATTTAGTGACCAAGCAGCGTAGCAGCACACGCGAGCCGTCAAAGATGAGCCGCCAACCGTATCCAGATATTTGGCTTGGCTAGAGGATTTTGCTCAGTATGGCCAGTGGAAAATAGAAGGCTTAGTCACAGCTACTTATTTAGATATTTGCACAATGTATAATGAGATATTTCAGATGAGTTTTGTGATCATTGGCAGTACCTCTCAAAACAAGGAAATAAAAAAAGATCACATCATTTTTCTTAAGCACCATAACATGCCGAATATGGTGCTAAATAAGGTTATTTGATAGTTTACTAATAAAAAATAAAATACCACTCTTTTTCCTTTTTTTCAACAACCCAGGCAAGAAAAATTAAATGTTGTTAGCCTTGCATGTATTTTGCCCTGTGTCTAGAAATTAAAAAATGCTGACTTCTCTATATATTTTTCTCCCCCACCGGACTGAGCACTGGTAAAATATATTAAGAAAAAAATGGTGACTTCACAGTCGGTTCATGGTGGATAGTCACATATCATCTCACACCAATACAAATGTTTCACATGTCATCATAGCTAATACAAGTGTTGTGAATTGAAAGGACAATCATGTTGACTCAAACAACATGTTAGTTTTTCCCTGGCCACGTGCCCGAGGTGATGAAGTCCGTCTTTTTCACCTGTGTATAAGAACGGACGTTCTCCGAGTGCGCAGATTCAGTGATGAGAACGTAGTGGATTAGATGAGGTACTCAATAAATATATTTTTCCGGGGGTCACATTCAATGTCACCTGTAGTTTTGTACACTATCTATGTTATTAAATTTTTGAACTCAAAATTTATGCAGAGGAAAACTCATAAATGATATTGAAAATTTCAATCAAACTTCTTTGAATTATTTTCTCTTTCAAATTCTTGATTTGTTTTGAGGACAAAATATACTTGAAATGTTAAAGGACATCCAATTGCAGGCTTTAGGAAGTAATATTGATAAGCCATCTAATCTTTAAAATTGGGGTTTGACGACTTGTTAGATCCTTCAAATCACAAGAATAGTACCCTTTTCAGCAAATTACATGGCAGCTGGTGTACAGGCCATGAATGAAGGACCTCCCCTCTCCCAGGATATACTTTACAGCTCAGATAAAATGATCTTGAGGCCAGTGCTCAGCTGGACTTTCACGTAGCCAGCACTATTACTCATTTTGTGGTAGCGTGGATAATGCAATGAGCTGCGATGATTATTGTAATTGTTGTCCCGTATTGTGAAAGTCAAAGCTTTTTTTTGCATGGTTCATCATTTGATACAATAAAATAATACCTAATGTGGTTTTTTATCCTTTTCAAGTTTATTAAATCCTAATGTTCTCAACATCACATAGGTGTTTTGGATGTTTTTCTACAATATCTTACTAATTAATTGTAAACTTGTACAAGAGGGATTTTGTAGAAGCAAATATTATTGAGCATACAATTTTTCACTCAAATAGGCCTACTATGACAATAAATATACTTAAATTAATTCCAACATAGATTTAATAATTTTGGTAAAACACCACCACTGAAATTTTGGAATGTTTTAATCCTGAGTAAAATTTGAACAGATTGATATCTGTCATAATAAATGCTCAGAAACACTTGTGCTTCCAATCTAGATAAATCACTGCTTTTGTACTATAAATCTATGCATTCCCCCCTTCTTTCACCCATAAATTTCGTCTATCCGTCTGTCCGTTCATCCATCCACTGAGAGGCCCAAAGCAAGTTGGCAACTACACAGCTGTACAAACCATGGATAAGAAATGTAGACACACAAATCCAACGAAGATTTTATGAAACATTTCACTGCTTCCTATGCATGAAGCAATAGAATCATATCCTCCTATGTGAAGAAGTCAGGACGGAGATGTAAAAAATCTAATGAAATTTTGGGGTTTGAAAATAAAACAAGAATTATCCTTTATAATTTAAATTATACACCAGGTGTGCTTTACTTTTGATTGTCTTTTACATTCAAATTAGTCCTTTTTACAGTCATTTCCATATATAAATTATTTTAGGCACAAAAAAAAACTGTCCCAGACAGTGTTCCTGCTACACTACAAGAAAGTTCGGCATTTTGGGGGTGATTTCGCCCAACGTTGATGAAGTATACATCCCTACCAACGTTGGGCAAAATACAAATAACACTGTTGGGCACACATCCTTGCCCTAATGTTGGGCAAAACTATTTAAGCGGAAACGTGAGTCCATTTGCCATCTGTGGGGTGAAAGTGATACAAAATGTTGGCAAAAGTGTAAGATCTACAGTGCTTTTTTAGTTTGCCCAACAGTTGGTAGGGATGGATATTTGCCCAACTTTCTTGCAGTGTAAGGCCGTATGGCGCAAAGTCTGCAAAATTGGCGCAACAGGTTTCTAAAAATGTATGAGAAAGATGCTTTTTCTCGCTTTATTTAGCCAATTTTCAGCCTCAGCTTGTGATTTTGGCACAAGAATCTCTTCAACATTAGCGGGAACACTGGTCGCAGATGTGTCTTATCTTCTGTAAGTTATCGTAAATGTTACTGAGTTTGGTTGGCCCATTATGTATCATAAATGAGGATGAGGCTTTAAGAGATAAAAAAATCAGATTTTTAAATCTGGATTTTAAAAATATCAATTTCCTGTTGAATGAACCAAATTTGACATTTTTAATCATTATTTCTTTAATATTCTATCTGTGCTGAAAATTAAATAAAAGGATTTTATAATCAACATTGCAGAACAACTTGGTGCACATTTACAGCTATTCAAATCAGCTTGCACAAGAACAGATATTTTTCCAAAGAAAACAATATTTTCTGATCCTTTCCTTCATTCCATCTCAAAATATTTTGTACACTCTGAATGCTACTGGCAGTTGATAATTGTCTCAGATATGATTACCATTAAGCTTGAATAGAAATCCAAAATGCAACTAAACAAGATCCATTTTAAAAGCTTTTTCCGCATTTAGCAAAGAAACTCTGAGGCTACAATTCCTAAGTAACATTCATTTTGAATAATATCCGTACGTCATTTTGACATCAGTCAAATGACCCCTCTCAAGTTAATAGATTTATGCAAATCAAGATTCAATAACAAATCTCTGCTCTTTTTTATCCCCCGTTTTAAATCAAATCAAGGCACAACTCCTCTATTCAAAAAATCTCTGCAAAAATATTGATCAAATCTTTTCCAGGCAATTTTGTATAATACTTTCCTCTTGTACCATAATATTTAGTTATACACTCAGTCCGAGATTCCAAAACAGCACAAATCCCCGAAAGCGTTTTGAAAAATGATACGGACAGGTATGAAGTTACAAGGAGGGGGACAAGTAACAAAGGATTCTCAGGCAGATGCAAAATTCTCAGTATACCATTTGTGGTGGACTTTTTTTTTTCAATAGGTATGAATAATACGGCCAACAAACTGGTGCACCACCTGCGAGCTAATTCTATTTGTTTGCCCATGGCCCTGTCCAGTATTACGATAATCTAGTCAAGCCATGAAATGCCCGCTAGTTTGTCTACTAACGTAGTTATACGCCAATGAAATTTGTATCCATGTCTCTTGTTTACTCATTGGGATTTCAGTCCGGATTTCGGATTTGACGGAGATATTAGTTTTGCAATGGATGATGGCATATACTAGAACACATTTATTTTGAAAATGTCATAAGGCAGACAATTTAAACATTGAATAAAATAAAATAGAAAAAATTTAAAAAATACTAAATTTGAACACAAAAATTGTGTAATTCTTAATACTAAATCTGAAAAAATGTGAAAGTTAATTCTAAACCTCTATTTACAATATTAATCTAAACAGCATTGAAAAAGATAAATGAAAAAAGTAGATGGCAAGTAAGTTTTTACTCCCATATGCTCATTCTAATGATTTTCACAGTCAAACAATAAACAGGGTGGGAAAACATGGGCAATTTGGCATGTGCCTTTCCAAGAAATTTGCACTTCTGGAGGGAAATCTGGTGTTTCAGAGGGACATTTACATGCAAGAATAGCAGGAAATTTAAAGGTCCTTGCCGGGAACATTTTTAAGACCCTGGCCATAAAGTGTCCTTGTTTGGTGTAAAAACTCATTTTTTTAAATAACTAAGGAATAGGACATCTACTTAACTTGTCCAGCTCCCCTTAACAACCAATATAATAAGTTCCAATCATATGATTTGGCGTGAATATTTCACCCAACTTTTTAATATTTAAACTGACATGATTCTGCAGATAATTCAATAGAATTCAATTTAGGTGTACATTTGCCTAAAACCATGATCAAAGTGAAACTCACAGTGTCACATTTTGCATACTAATCATAAGCAACTTCAAAATGGTCCGTGTTTAATGTCTAATTGTGTTTACTATGTGAACAATACCTAAAGGGATAACGAGAAAATGAAAATATACTGTAACCACAAGTTTAGGAGTATAAAATGGTTTAAATGAAATTTTATGAGTGGTACATAGAGTGCAAAAATGATTATTTTTAAAACTTCATAGCAAATTGTGTAAACAAAAAATAATGTTGATTACACTGCACAGGCGGCGCGCGTGGCTGTGGGTCGTGACGTCGGCAGGTTTTAAAAATCCCATTCAAAAATGTTGAAAATTAACTAAAAGTTTGTAATTTATGTGCTACATTATATAAGAATATAACTTTTCTCCTGGAGAAAAGCAGAAATGCATAGCCGGCCTCATGACAGAGCGGTTTGAGCCATTGACTTCCCGGGATTGACTTCAGTTACACTGCAAACGATGTTTTGAAGCAATATTAGATTTTAATCCACATGAAGGCACTTGTTTTCCCTTCACTTACATGTTATTAATTTTCAAAATCCAGAAATGGATTTGAATTTTTGACAACAAGCTAGATATAAATCTTAACAAAGATTCCAATGCATGCGAGACAATAACTGCTAAACACTATACTACGGCAAACATAATGTTCAAAATATCATGTTGTCTCCATCTGAAGGTTCTATCTCACTTTCAGCTATGCAGCCGCCAGTCACCATGCCACGCCCTATGATCCAGGGGAGTGTTGGTACAATACCACCCTATGATGCGCCCTATTTTTCTAGGGACTCTTGGCTCGTTTATTGTACCTTGAACTCTCTACCTTGGTTGGTAACTGGTATTGTAACTCCCTGAAGCAAATTAAAGGCCAGGTACCTCTATGAAACCCTTTGCCTTTACCAAGTCTTGTATGTCTACTGAAAAATAAATTTACTGAACTCGGTCCTTTTTGGTTCTTTTTGGTTTACTGTGAGTATATGTCTAAATATAAATTATACTGAACTCAGTCCTTTTAGGTTTTAATGATATGTACCTCCAGTCTGTGTAATCGTACCAGCTAAATTTGGACAATGTGAAAAAAAATAATAACAGTCTGATTAGGTATCTGCATGTTTGATTGCTTGCTTGCTTGCATGCTTGCTTCTTTACTTGGGTATGGACTAGTCCATCTAGATGAACCTCACAAACGAGCACCGTCGGCTCATGCTTCGCATTCGCTTGCGAGGTCCATCTACGAGGGTCATTCAAAAAGTTCTACCTGTTGTATCATAACTTTTGTTCTGTTAAAGATAGCTACTTTAAAATTTGTACAAAAATAGCTTAGAATGTCATCTACATATGATCAAAAATTCTAATTAATACCTTTTCTACATTTGTGCAGGTGTCCTGAAAACCACGGTAAGATTTGGTACACCGGAAACGGTCAAAATATGTGCTTCATTTTTAAAACTGGCTCAGGTACAGTGAATTAGAAAGGTCATAATATAGCCATGTAGTATTGCTATACAATAAAAATTATATAAAGAATAAGAATGGACACACAATTGTACGGGATGATTAAAAAATTGACCCAAACTGAAAATAATGGACACCAACAAGCACAACAATAAAAAAGAACAAATAGCCCATGCAGACAAATTATCAAAGTCACTAAGGATACAGTTTAGGAAGAAACTGACTTTAACAAAACAAGATGTAAAATAGTGACATTATGAAGCTTTATTTTTGAAGAAATTTTCATAGTACATCATAAAAGAAACTACATTTTATTTTTTGACCGAAAATTGTGGTGTATCATCTTTAAATGTTGTTTTTGACATAAAAAACGCACTTGGAAAGTCAGGTCATAGAGAAGCATGCTATGCTAATATTCGTAACCTAAGAGGATACCAGACACCTTTTCAAATATTGGGATTCTGGGTAATTTCTATCAGTAACAAGTTTACTTTATCAGTTGCATATTACTTGTTGGACTATTAGGTTTACTTTCATTTCAATTTTGTTCAGTAACTTCCATGATTTTAGGGTATACAGATGGTTATTCATACATTAGCTGCACATGTAATTTCAGGTGCAATGTCATATGATATTTCACCGTTTCCGGTGTACCAAATGTTACTGTGGTTTTCTGATCACCTGCAAAAATTTAGAAAAGGTATTGATATGATTTTTTGACCACATGTAGACAACATTCTGAGCTATATTTGTGTTAATTTTCAAGTAGCTACCTTTAACAAAACAAAAGTTATGATACAACAGGTAGAACTTTTTGAATGACCCTCGTAGATGGACTATTATGGACCTCCTCTATCCATTGATACCAAATTGAGAACCATAATTTGAACCAGTGATGTCACAATGACGTCACAAAGTCAGTGCGCCCTCACAGCTGATTGAAAATATAGTCAAAATCAAATTTTTTGCATAAAAAACGACAAAACATGGTATTTATGCGAGATTTTTGGCCTATTAGGTATAGGAAATGATGATTCTTAACTACATCTATAGCAAGTTTGAAGCACACATCTTGTCAAATGTTTATGAAATGGACAAAATAAAGATTTCACCAACCTCCCCTCTGCCATAATCTTTGGAAGACCCCCCTAAAAAATAACCCAAATGACACCATCTTATTTCACTTTAACATGTCAAAATGTGCTTAATGGATGTTAAAACAATTACATAAAGCATTTGGCGCAGTTATTCCACAAAAATTGCTGTTTTCAAAAAATCCCCCCTTTGGAGGACAAGGGTTAAGTAATTAGTGTTATCTTTTAAAGGTGTTTTTAAAATGCCTGATAAGATTAGATCCAGAAGTTAAATCAGCACCTAATTCGCACCTTAAATAAACAGGACTTTGTCCAAAACTGCACGTATGCCCAATTTAAAATTACCAATGATACAATATTGTGATGCAAGATATTTCAAATATATATCTAATTTTCATAAGAGATTTAATTTTGCAAAAGTTTCATGAGGTGCAAAATTTTGCAAAATTATTTTTCCTATTATGCCTATCGTCATTATTTTAAAGAAATAGATGCAAAATTAAATTCTTGCTGGTTGTAAAATCACAAAATAAAATGCCCACAAAAATATTTACAGCAATTACATGGCAACTACAAATTCAACATTAAACAAACAAATAAATATTGTATCATCTGTACCTTCAGGTGATCAAACATGGACTTCCGATTTGTCTGATGATTTACTCAATGTAGACATAGGATTTACTAGTTTCCTGTGTCAAAATGAGACATTCACAACATTGCCTTGCAAATGTCTCTTCAACCAACATTTTTTGAAGCAGGTGGACAGACCAACTAGGATCTACGCTTCTTCATTCTAAAGAGAATGACTCAAATACCTATCAAAGAGTGAATGAAAATTGCTCTCAGGGGGTTAGGCCACTGAACAGCAGTATTGGTATCAAACACACACACACATGCCAAAACGGCCATTTTGAGCTAGTCGGTCAAGAAGGACCATGGACAGCTATAAGGCATCAGCCCCTTTTGAATTCAACCAGGAGGGTGGTCGTGGCAACTTTTCTGGTTTCCAGTTACGTAATAGTGACTGACCTCTCGTTGATCGCTGCTATATGACCGCCATATATTACCGTAAGAAAATTCCAGGAAAATATGACTTCTGGCATGGCCACTATACATTATAACAATTGGTAAAAAAATGTGATAAAATCTATAAGTAGTGGGGTTCACGCGTGAACCCCCTGCAGATTTGGAATATAATTATGTTCATTACTATAAAGAACACTTTTGTAATTTTCTGAGGAAAGGTAAAAATATGATTTTTGTAATATTTTCTTTAATTTATGACCCAATATAAATACACATAAATCGTATCCAAAATTTCCATTTAGAAATCCCTCGTCCCAAAATCTAGTAGCTTCTAGTAAATCTTGTCCTATGCCGCCTGTATTCAAACTAATGCCCGTGGTCCTTCTGGATGGACTATTTTGAACTCAACCCTTTGATCAAAATAAAACACCTTTGGACAGTCTTTAAACCTTATTTTATAATAAACATTCAATTTCAGACTAGTACTACTTTGTCAATCAATGTAGCTATAAGGATATGAGCGATGAAAGCTATTTGCCAACACAAGTCAACTTCAAAATCTAGGCTAAATATCATAAGCTGTAATGTTTACATTACAGATGCCACATGTGATTAGGAACGATAGACTTCATCTATGACATGTGGACTCAGGCTACCTGAGTGAAAGGTTGCACTCTGGGATAGCTAGCATGTGTCCAGACCATCCCATCAGGGGGTCATTTTGTGGAGACATTAGCATATAAAGCAAAACAGCCTCAATCAAGCAACATTTATAGTATTAAGGCAATGTGGTCAAAGGTTTACAAACTTAAAAATCCTGTCTATGTCTTTCTTCTTCAAAATATTGTACATGTTACAGCAGTTTTAATTGTTGTCAACTAAACACTTTAAATCGAAATTAGTTACCCGTTATTTACCAAGCCGCCATAGAACTCAGCAGGTTGCAAGTTCGAACTCTGTTCATGTTACAACCAATGTCTTACAATGTCCTTGAGCATGACATTAAATGGAATGCTTTAATTGTCAAACCCAAGCAATATATAAAGAAGCTATTATGGGAATGAAAATTAATGTAAACTTGAATAGGCAGGGCATGTGCATTAAAGTTTTTTAAAATGTTGTAAATGTAACTTTTGCATGCCCTGTGACATAGTATGAAAAGCACCCAATATTAGGGCATCCTGTGTAACCGACTATATCACTGCATTGTGGGAACACGGTGACGGGCACTTGTGACCCATGTGTACAATGTAGTAGTTATATAGGTGATTGCAAAGAGGACCCCTTCATTGATATAATATGAAGCTTTCCGTATCTTGATTATTCTTGATTAATATTTGGTAGTTTCAGACTGCATTTGGCCCTTGAAACTTGATTCACGGTTTACTGTCACCGCCCATATTATGAAATTGCCATCGTGTTTGCTGGTCAAGAGTCCCAAAAATTTCATTATTAAAATGAATTGGTCTTTTACCATCATTTTTTAATGATTGCTTGTAGGGTCTGCATAGTGATTGATTCTAGAATTAGTACAAATATGTTTGTTTCTTAAAACGCGTAAATAAACATCAGGTGTGGACTTGGCTCGTTTAAAGAATATGCAGAAGGTTTTAGCATGAAATGCACTGAAAAAATGTTACACTAAACATGGAATCAAATTTCAAGGACCTTATGGGATGTGCGCAAGTAGAGTAGAAAAGACACCCATTTATTCTCTTGCATTGCGTGCTTTCATACCGAAAGTTACAGAAATTATCTGGCTCGAAAATACAATATTGTTATGTGTAAAAATGCTTTGTCCATGAACTGCTCCCCAGAAATCTCCACAGGATCACATAATGGCCTCCATTTAAGGCCAAACAGCTTACACTACAGATTTAACCCTGATCAAAATTCAAAACATTATGGTGCATTGCAAAACATGATTTTCATCAAATTCAATGATGCAGATGCAGTAGGCCCATACTTTGGTTTACATCGTCATGGTAGTAGAAAACGTGACTTGAAATGTTCTCATGCTTTGAGCATGGTATTTCTTGCAGGAGGAGGGGGTGCTTAAATTTTAAACATGGCAAGTGTGTGCTGATGCCGAGTGCCATACTTAGGGTCTACTGAACTGAGTGTGTAGAAAAATGTGCATAACATGAAATGTAATTTTCTAAGTCTTATGAACTGAAATTTCAGTGTAAATAGCCTTATAACAATAGAGCTGAAAATTTCAAATTTTTGGTAATTGTTATTGCGCCTCAAATACGTATCCTGCCAATATATGCGAGTGCCTCCCCTCCTGGAAGGTATCGCCTCTAATGCAATTTTATTATCATGATTATAAAATCACATAACAAGCCTAATTTGCAAATTTACTACTCAAATGAACAATTCTCAAAGCAAAAAAGCCACAAATTCCACAACTTTTGTTTGATTATTAATTCCCTTGTTCTCTAATCCCTTTTGTCCATTCAAAGCATTTAATTTATTCATCATGAGGTGTCAATGACCCCATCAAGTTATTTAGATTCTATCACAAAATATAAGCTGGGATATTTTTAGAAATAATAGATTCAAAATGGTGCAGCATATTTTGTTATAAACATTTCAGAGAGCCTATTTAATCCACTGAATTTCATTTTATCAAATCTATGAGAGTTAGAGAATTGAAAAAAAAATATCTAAATTTCTATCTTTTTTATGGGTCTGCATAGGACATTATGACCGGTATCAATCACTAAGTTATTTTGTATGAAAAAATAATCCAAACAGTTTGTGCTGTTTTGAGTTTTATTTAACTGTATATTTAGCACGCTAAATGTAAACATGGTAAAGTAAATAGGGAACAACTTGAAAGCACAGTTAAAAGTATCTACCTCTTGACTGAATAGAGACAAGCTGCTTCAGTTGAAATTTTGTTGTGGGGATCGCAACATGTGATGTATGCTTCAAATCCTCACTATCGTTCCAATCCCTTACACAACGAGTATGTTCCTTCACAACATTGAAGAATGCTGGAGTAAAACACCTACAGGAGAAATGATTTCCTCAGAACAAAACAAACATATCCTAACCACAATATGGCAAACCATATGTGATATCCACAAGACAGAATTCCAAGAAACCCGCATGTTTCCAGCGTTTCTCATTCCTCAAGATGTTGGCCAATTACTTTTGACATCATACCATCTAACCACTGAGACTCAGAAACCACTATAAAAAGGACATCTAGGCTATACATATAAGAAAAAATGCAAGCCAAAATATTTGTTTGCACATTGGAGTTCCTGGTAAACTCGGCCACCTCAAGCCAACATGGCATTGTCGCTGCCCGTCCAGTAAATTATTATGCTCATTACAACTTATTTTATAACTGGAAATCCATCCCTCAAATACTGCCTAAAATACTCCTGAAGGGCATTTATATTGCCAGACATTTTGTGATTTTTACATCTGAAGTGTTAGTGGTAATACTAATAATAGAAGAATCCAAACTTTCATTGTAAACTTTTCTTTCATTCATTGTTGCCAACAACAAAAAGTAGGACCCTATATTTTAAAATCGGTTTTATTGGCATATTCAATGGAAATTGAAATATCTTTTGATTGATCTGCAATATGTGAAGCAAAATCTATGTTTTACCAATGAATTTTAACCTCTTTTTTGACTTACTGCATCAACACACATTAGAATAGAGAATAGCCTCATACCGGGGCCTCATACCCAAGATAACATTTAAAACAACATCATACTTTTTGAAGGTTTCTCAATTTTTCTCAATATTTTTTACTTGACAATTATTACGAAACAGAGAGTGCATGTAAATCACCTGCAGATAAAATTCCATTTTGTCAAATGCACCTTTATTGATCTTTTTGTTTGTTCTTTTTATCAATCAGAAATTCTTGGACAAGTTTCTTACATTACACATCTGAGGAACTAAAGTGAAAGAGGAGTTTGGACCAAAAATAAACAAATCTGAGGCAAGATTGAAATGCTTTACAGAAGCTACCTATCTTGGATCTACGAAACAAAACCAGAGCTTATAAAATGTAATCACTGCTTTGTCTGCACTTTCGAACCAACAAACAGAGACCAAATGTTTTGGATTTTCCAGCGAGTAACAAAATCGCCCTGGTCAGCGTCATGTTTGATATCAAATAGCTGAACACAAGTTTTTATCTTGTTCCCAATCTCCCATAATCTCCAGGTGCTTAGACTACCACTGGGTCAAATCCATTGTGATAAGGTTGACAGCCCTCAATCAAAGTATGCTAGACTCTACCATTACCTAAAATAGGGGAGGAAGGGACCTTTAACTTTCTATAAAAGCACATAAATTAATCTGTAATTACACTACTGGTTGCTACTTGATTCATTTTACAGTGTTTTTATTCTTCAAAATAAAAATCAAAACGGAGAATTTATTTAAATTTTATAAACGATCACTCCCGAAAAGTGTTCTTTCACCCTTTCTACCTATAACTCCCACATAATGGTATCACCCTGAGCTGTCAATCACAGTAGCTATCATAGTAGACTGATTACACTCCTATTGAAAGGCATGAAACTTCTCCTCCTATGTACACCAACATGGATAAT
>JXSR01S022891.1:249558-273363 GCA_000969725.1 Ophiothrix spiculata
ATCTAATGTATGGTATTTGTATACATCAGATATGCTACAATGAGCAACATGTAGGAGTCGACAACTGGACCCTTTTGCCGCGGCGGTACACATATGCTCACTGATTCTATCTGAGACTATTATCATCTCAGGATTCTATCCATTCTGCTCTGGATAATTTTTCATTTCAAAATATTTGTCACATAATATTCTGTGCCATGAAATTTGTTTTAGCAATAATGGCCCACCAAACTTGACAAAAAGTACTGCAAAGTTCCAAGACCCATTTGTTTAATTAAGCTTGTTTAATTGAGACTTCCACAAATATTATTGTAGCAAAGAAAGTTCAGTGTAGACATTTATAATCTATTTATGCAACTGAAACTACAATTATAAAAATACCGATGTTGTTTAGTTGCTATAGGCCTAATATAAATTTCATGATATATTTAGGAATACCTGCCTTTGTAAAACGTATCCATTTTTTAATTTTGTGTAGTCTAGTTGCGATTTTGCAATGTGCTGTCAGAAGGCTAGACAAAATACCGAATGTGAATAAGGCAACATTAGTTTCTGTCAAAGCACTTCTTCGACGCTTTATACTTTCGTAAAAGCAACAATGTAAATATTGTGGATGTTGAATCAGGTATTACATGCATAGGCGACAATGTGCTTTTGCCTGGATTTGCGAAGATCGTATCACTGATGGTCAGGTTCAACAATACTCAAGTATTAACGACACTGTATCGACATTTTCTACGAAAGGGATTAGATATCACTTCACCAACAAGATCCAAACTGACCCTTGCATAAGGGCATATACAAGCCTAAAATTCAATTATACACTTGTCAGTTGCTCCTTTGGTCCTAGGCCCGGTCCTGGGTACCCAGGTACTTACAGGAATTCAGTTATACATGCTCTATTGAAGCTAACAAATTTTCTTGTCTTGTCTTGTCTTCCAAATCGATCCAATTGGATACTCGGTAGAACAGGCTAGCTGTATTTCACCAAGCTTGTGTGAATACCACTTTATGACATTGTTTTCTTGTTTTTGGTAGTCAAGTGCCAGTGCTGGGATTCGAACCCACAATCTTTGGATCATGAGCACAATGCTTTAACCGCTTGACCATGACACCCGTTCCCTGCCAATATCAGCTTGCTTCCCAGCAAGATGGTAGGCTTTAAACACCGAGTTCCCAACTAAGCCCCGGCCTCGATACCATAGAACCTCACACAAAAACAACATTTTCTTTAACTTGCCTCAAGTCACCAGTATAAATGTTTCTTGCCAGAATGGGCATATCGCTACACAAATTTCTCGCACTATCACGATGAGTACCCACTACCTTGTGCTCGGGTACCCAGGGGCCAAAGAAACAACTGACATGTGCATTAATTACATGAATGGTATCTCTTACCTGTTTGGTGGTTGTCATTATCATGATTTGATCCAATTTGTCGTACAGCAGAGTTGACAAACGGCATGATGGGAGAAAAGAAAAGACATGATTATTAGTACAAGCTTTCGTCATGTACACCTACCATTAATTTAGTACTTTCTTCAAGGAAAGGCCATAATTTTTATGCCCAAAAAACTGGACCCAGCTCTTATGATACTGAGGTAAAAGTTTCCAAGAATATTTCCTTAATTATTAAGTATTTAATCAATAATGGTATTGACTGAGTCACTGACATTTGTCAAAATCATCCTTGTTTTTATATCATTTAACTTCAAAAAGTCTGCATTTTACAAGTATCAAAATTTTTTATTTAAATGAAATAAAATCTTAGCTGTTTTGTGTAGGGCCTTCACTATTCTTATTGTTACATTATTATGACCCTACATTCACAGAACCCTTGGATATCATTTCATTCATGTATATACATGTGAACTTTACTTCTTTCTATAAAAACACAAGAGGGCATACGAAACTCCCATTTAGTTTCCGTTACAGCGCACTGCATCAAAACCTTGCATTTTATATCATTTTTTCGTGTCCTCTGAGATGAATCCCATTCACAAAACACAAAAACAAATCAAGCACAAGTACCCAAGTCATGTACGATCATGCGCGCTCTAGTTTCACTAATTATTTTACGCCATGCACTGCAACGACACTGCTGTGCGTGCTCTGACCGCATGCTTTGCCTCCGTTATCCCACGAGGAAATTGTTAACAAATACTGGCAGTCTGTGAACACACATTTGCCCAGTAAAGCATGCCTGGACTGCAGATAGCATCATTAACAGACAGACAAAAGAAACAAATTATAAAGCAACAGAGCTCGGCTAAATAACTTTATCACAGCAGGCACAATGTAGTAGCGGTAGTCACGCAAACAATTACACCGATATTATTGCTGTGCTATTCTATTGCAATATGCAATTGAAACCGCTATTTCACAAATGAACCCTGGAGGGGTGCTGTATTTTACAAATACACGGAGTACAACTGATTATTTCAAAATTATTTATCTGGTTTCAGCCATAATGTCACAATATACAAACAAAATAACTTGGGAGCAGGAAATTCCCTAATTACGCAAAGATTTGAAAGGCCAAAAGAAAATGCTATTAGTAAACTAAAATAAAATCATTGAAATTCCAAATGATTTTATTGAATGAATAGCAATGCTTTGTCATTGAAATCTGGAAAATTTCTGTCACAACACAAGACATTGCATTCTTAGAATGTGATACAATCTTTAGTTGACAATAATATTTATGCATTTGCCCAAAACACATGTTGTACAATGTTCCCGCATTACATACGTTCATGGCTCTGAATTCATTTTGATAAAAGTTACCTTTGATATGTCGTATCACATACAGTTGTGACACCCTTCCCCTCCGCCATTCTAAATTACGCAGACCCAAAGAGGAAGCTAACCCACCCCTTTTGTTGGTTTTTCAACATATGGGGTTACTATAATTGACTCATAATATTCATTTGGTTGGCAAGGTTTTGACACGATTGTTTACATTGTTATCAGATAATGTAGAATCCTCCTTCTTCAATCACACATTAAGATAACTAATCGGCTTACCGGGATTCCATGAATATGATGGTTTTTATGGACAGTGTCCATTAGCTATGTTCAGAATCAAATTTATATACAAGATCTCTTAATTTTCAATACAAATAGGATTTTGTAAAGAGTTTAGTTGCTGAATTGAGAGGTGAACTCATAAATTTGCAAAAAAGTTATTTTGTTCTAATTCAGGCTGATTCAGGCTGGGGTACTCAAAATAATTGGTATCGCACAGGTTTTCTACCATAGATGTCTTCAAAACTGATTTTTGTTCACAAATGGGTCCTTGGGGCGAGTCCTAGGGTATAATTGATGCTTTCCTAAATTGGGGTCTTATAAACAGATCTTAATATGACTATTAAAACGTATTTTGACCACTTCATTTAAATTGGGGTCTAGTATCTTGAAATGGGCATTTTAGGACGTGGGAAGTGCTTTGGATTGTTTTAGTCATGATACATGTAGTTCAGTCTTCATGCCAAAGTCATGTCAAAGTCTGATTTGGCAAAGATTAATAAAATATCATCTGCACATTGAATTTGACATGCATCATAATTCTTCAATAGCATTGACCTGACATAATTATTGCGTTTACTAATCCAATCAAGTATCATTCTGTGAATTGAGAAGAAACATTCTATGCCAAGGCATGTCAAACATTCACTCTCACATTAGTTTCTATTACCAGACAAAAAATGACATTGCATTGCACCAAAACATCTCAAGGGGTCTGGAAGAAACAGATGACGGTGGATATGCCTCTTTACTCATTAATTTTATCGTGTACACCTTCCGCGGTGTCGCGTGTGTAATTTCAATTATGTTAAAATAGTGCATCGAATAAACAGTTCCTTTGCTATACGAATGGGGTTCACTTTTGTTATTATTTGAATAAAGGTAAAATAAAATTTTTGTAACATTGTCAATATTAATGCGCCAATAGAAAGACACGTAAAATGCAGTAACCCTAAATTTGCCCGCTTGGGAAGAAATTTGTTTTGCATCATATTGACATTTCATTTGTTTTGTTAAAGGAAAATTTGTATATAAGTTTATGGTAATTAAGTGCAATGTATCCTCGGAAGAAAAAACTTTGCAGAACCCGTAAGTCAAGCACTTGATAAAATGATAATCGTAACTGGGTAGCATCTAGGGAAAACCTGGTTGTAACTTTTCATTCAGTAGGCCTACCTATAAACCTAATGAAACAGTTCCTGTTGTAAGAAATTTCCATGAAATAATGCAAGACCAAAATCATTCAACAGAAACCAAAACCAGAATGAAGTAGCAACTGAAATTTTAATTGAAACATTATCTTACTGATTTTTCACCTGGTACATCCTTTTGCTTATCCCTATTTCACCCTGTAGAACTAAAGGGATTTAACACTGACAAATTTAAAAAGAGCGAACCTCATTGCTAAACGTACGCATCATGTGCCCCAGAAAATGGTGGCTAGCCAATGTTTTGACAAGGGCTTTAATCTGGAAATATACTTAATGCTACCCTATCTTTCAACACAATTTACAGAATAACCTCAAGGCTTATGCCACGGTTGAGGAAAGAATCGCAGCAGCATCTGGCCACACGATTCCATCTCAATGAAACATACATACTGTCATGATTACGATTTCTGGACATCATTGCTTCTAAAGGCTGTCAGGAGTGTGGGAGACTGGAATTTACAAAGTCTGAATTACTAAAATTGTGCCCCTCATCCCCATTCTTAAGACACACATTTTATATACTAACTGTAAACATATTTTTGGACAATCTAGGCTACATTATTCTCATCCAAAATTTATGATCCCTTTTTTATTTCATAACTCCTCAGATGACAGTACAGATACATCTTATGTTCTCAGGAACAGCGTACATGGTTAAGAGATTAAATAAATGAAAAACAGTTTAAAAGATAAATTAAATACTTGCACTAGAGTTCAAAATCATATTCACAGAGATTAAGTGCTGAAATTTATGGTTTATACAACTGAAGAAATCACCTGTAGTAATTAGAATTGATAGTTTCAAGATAATTTTAATGTGTAAGTTGAATGCGATTGAAATTTTTAACATATAATATCTGGCTCCCTAAAATGTATAGTCATTCAGCATATTTAGGAACCCCTTTAATCTTTAAGGTGCGTTTAAACTGTGACGACTTATGGCAAGCAACGGAGACCTGCGGATTGCAGTTGTGAATTTTCCACCAGTCATCATTAGTTAACGCTCACACAATCTGCTAGCCACGCACACTATCGTTACTATCAGTAGTTTTCAGTTGCAAGTTTTTAGTTGCAAATACGGTACCCTGCATCTAAGACAAGCTGTCACAGTGTAAACACACCTTTAATGGATGCATGTGTAGTTCCATTTGTGTTATATTCGTCATAAAATAATAACAGAGAGAATTTTGGATTTATGGAATTGAAAGTTGAAAAGTTCAGGAGAAGCTTGCCAGCCCTGAGGGATACCCTGGTAATGTGGTATGGACTTGTTTGGGAAGTAACCACAGAATTTGGAGGAAAAATGTTCGCATTGGGACCAAAATTTTCTTGTGCAAACACAAACCTGTACCAAAGTATTTGAAACAAAGTAATTTTTCAGGTGCCTGATACAGCCAAACCAATCTTTGTACAGATCTGTTGCCAAAAATGATTTCCAAGCCAGGGTAGGAATGGGAGAAAAGTCCACAGTCATCTAAAATCTTGAATGATTTAAAAGATGTTCTTTTGAATCTTTAAACAGAGACCCTTTATTTATTAAAACAAAACTCTTTTTCATTTATTAGTTATGTTACCTACTTTGCAGTACAATGTGCCGGCCGGGACAATGCGGATCTGATAATGATAGGGCCAAATCATAGTTGGCCTCCAAACAAATTTTTCCTACCAAACATTTGGCCGTGACGTCACCAAATATTTGCCTTCAAATTTAAACTATAGGTCAATTCATAGTCGGCCTCCACACAAAATTTTTCCTACCAAACATTTGGTTGTGACGTAAAAATGACGATTGACTCCAAACAAAATAACTTCAACACCGAGTTGAGACCAAACAAAATTTCGCGCTAGACTGCACACGTTATTTAATTGCCACATACATTGGACCAAATGTTTGCTACCCATTCATAGTTAAAGTTCGATGGCAAATATTTGGTGACGTCACGACCAAATGTTTGGTAGGAAAAATTTTTTTTGGAGGCCGACTATGATTTGGGCCATTATACTCTAAAAGCACTTGTGTTTGAGAGGGGTAAAATTTTGCAGAAAGTTACTTATAGTTGATTCACAATTCTGAATCCCAAAATCAAATCTTCTGAAAAATAAAACCACTCACAAGTTTTTACAGTAATTGATTTATCACAGGCGCTATTTTTCAAAGATGTTTATTTTGAAATTGATTTTTTAATTTCATCCATTTAATGGAGAATTTTCCGATCAGCAGTTAAAATTTGACACCCATATTTTAGAGAACATTGCTATTGCATCCAGTTGCCTCCATGTTTATAGTATCCCCGTCCCCTGAAAACCAGGGCAACCTGACCACATACCATTTGTCAATATCATCTTGAAGCTCAAGGTGTTCATGGTTTGAACTTGGGGCTCAAGTCTATTCTTTCCAAATTATGCCAGTTGACTACATTATTTATTAGCAAATTGACTGAACTAGGAACAAGGAAAAAGTATGGGAAGATGCAAGTATAGAAATTTTACAATGGTTACAAGACAATAATTTATGTAGGCCTATATTACTAATTTACTAATTATTTTGGAAATACACAACCATCACAAAAAGGCTTGATTATATAACAGTATTATACATCAGCTTTTAAAGTCTAAGTATGAGTTGGGCCAAGATCTCCAACAGGCAAATAAATACCTCAATCTTCCCTTCCCTCATTTGTGCTGCCAATAAACCCCTTTATATTTAGGGCCTACATGAGAAAAATGGGGAACTAGAAATTTCAAAAAAAAAATACCATCTAGACTAAAAGGTTTTCACCTTTATTTCACCATGTGGTATATTTAATGAAAGCATGTATGGCAGAGCACAAAATGCACATTTTCCGACAAATAACATACAGAAAAAAGCGCCAATGGTTCACAATTGCTGAAAACGCTGCGTTTAGCGCTTGTGTCTAAGAAGCACCGATCTAGACCATGCCTCTTGATTGTTGACCGGTTGTCATTGTAGCTTATTTTGACACTTTTAGATGCATATTTTGTTAACCTTATTCACATGGATGGGCATTTCTTTTCATCTAAATCATTATCATCATTTCCTATTATCATTTATTATTTAAAAAACAGTTCAAAACCAAACAGTGGCAGCTGACCAACACCATAAGCTATTCAAATAAACGACTTTATCATTTGATTCAAAACAGGGCAAACATTGCAGATAGTCTTTGTGTCAATTGATAAGTTGCTATAGAAACACCCATCTATTTATTTTTAAACAAATAATTTCAAATTGGTACTAGTGTGTACTTGTTTGTAAGCAATGCACGAATCGTGTACCTGACCAACTTCTGGCAAAAAACAGGTGCGTAAAATTTTGTCAAATCTAGATCTAGTCGCTGAATGGCTACGTAATTTGTCAATTTGTTTTGGTTAAAATATAATTTGTTTAAATAATGAAAATATCAACAAGTATTCTACTTTGTGCAATGAGCGTCTGTAACTAAAATACACTCCCGGTCGAAAGTATTTCCGCATTATTGAAATGTTCAGAAACCTCATTTTTAATATTATTAAATGACCTAGAATCATCAAAGATTCATACTGCAAAGTACTTTGCATACTGGTATAGGTGATTTATTTATTCAATATGAATTGTTTGTTTTGATATTTGATCTTCCATTGCCATTTTAAAATGGCTAATTTCGGGGGCCATATGCAAACACACCTCAAATACAAATATCATTAATATGTAAGTTATCAATTGTCAGGCATGTCAATTTTCATAACCTCATTATTGCCTTGTAACCGTATAAAATATTTTCAGGTTGTACAAATGCGCAGAAGTGTATACAAAACTCCCAATTTTTTTATGTGCAGACTAAAGTAGTAATATGCATTACACGCCATATTGTCAAATGCAATTCCAGATTAGTTAGTTCGATAATTATACAATATACAATTTGTACAGTCTGTATAGACTCTGTCAAAAATTGATGAAAATCGGATAAACGCCTTTTGAGATATGGCTGAATAAAGGTTTTGTACGGAAATGCTTTCGAGCAGGAGTGTAGTAGAACAAATCAAAACTGGTAAATCTTATCTCCTCTCAATTTACATACAATAACCCAGTTTTGGAATCTCACAAATCAAAACTACAACTACTTTTGATTAATATTGGCCACTTGCAATTCTTTCTATTTCCCCTATAAATCCCTACACATGCACCACATCATAATAATTAAACAAAATCAGTCCAATCAGAGTCCACTGTCCAATTTTAAAGCAACTAGGCCAAATACTAAATACAAATTAATAATAACAATACTAATTTTCTTTAAGTTTCAAAACATTTTTTTTATGTGCATTTTATTTGAATCATCTTGTTATTCCCAAACTATATAATTTGACTGTCCATCACAAATGAGATAAAAAAATGCAGCCTACCTGTCATTTTATTTTTTTTTATTTTTGAAAAGATCATGTTATAAGGATTAAAATAACACTTCATTGAACTTCACCCATTTTGCAGAAGTCAAGCTATGGTCCATTAAAGGGTGCCCTGGAGTAGAAGGTGAAGCTGAGATTTAAACGCGTTCAAAGATCAGTGAGCCCTATATTTTCTGTTGATTGTCCTCAGAACATACGGTTATATTTCATATTTCTGATCGTTTTCTTGTAAAGAAAATTCAGTGTTTTGAATTGCATAAGAATTGCAAATTTGCAAAAAATAAATTTTGGCAAATTTTGATCTTGGCATGTATTTTCACCTGCAGCGCAAAATGAAGTTTTCTGCTTTTATGGCTTTTAGTCAAATTTAGTCAGTGAAACAAAATGCTAGCAAAATGTTCATACTGTACAGTATCACGCAGTCATCAGGAAATGCGATAGTTGTAAAGAGTTCTCGGCCGGGCTCATATTCCAAAAGTTACCTATTTTGTTTCGCTTGCCTCTAGGAAGATCAGTTTCAAAATGATGAAGCATTTGAGATTAAAATGTATAATATCGGACCAATCTCTTCACTAATAAGCTTGATTTTAAATTGTTCACCTGATCAAATTGATTGAGAAACCCATCAGCTAGCTGTTATTAGATCCAATCATCACAAAATGTAAATCGCCTGAAAATCCCAACCTGGGATCTCAACACTTTACTGCAACTCAGCCAGTAACTACTGTGGCAGTAATCAGGCAATCAATTGGATAACTTCCTGGTATGGGAAATGGGCTTGGATTGCTATCATCCTGAAACATGGTTGGAACACCAGCAAATTGTTCCTGTTACAATCTATTAAATAGATAGCAAATTAATAGCGAGTTTGAGGAGGGGTGAATTTGTGGGGATATCCCAGCCGAGCTTGGTGTGTGGGGAAATGCTATTACATTTTGGGGGAAACCCGTAGCGGATCTTGGATGGTTGTTTTACAGAGGGCTAAAAGGGTGCTTGTACCCAAAAGTTGTGCAAATTAGTATGATTTTGCAGGATTTGCCGAATTTAAAAGAGGCCTGGAATGGGAAATGGGCTTGGGTTGCTATCCATCCTGAAACACGGCAGGAACACCAGCAAATTGTTCCTGTTACAATCTATTAAATAGATAGCAAATTAATAGCAAGCTTGAGGAGGGGTGAATTGTGGGGATATCCCAGTCGAGCTTGGTGTGTGGGGAAATGCTATCACATTTTGGGGGGAACCAGTGGCTGATCTTGGATGGTTGTTTTACAGGGGCTGAGAGGGTGTTTGAGCTTGTTTGTACCAAAAAGTTGTCCAAATTAGTCTGATTTTGCAGGATTTGCCAAATTTAAAGGGGGAGGGTGGGTGTGGGGTACTTCCCTCGCAAACCCCCGGATCTGATTTTACTTGGCTAAAAAAAGCAAAAATGCTCTTGTCTTATAAAAATGAGATAAAATGTCCAAAAATACACTTACTAGGTACACAGAAACCAAGCTTACAGTATTTCTTCTAGGTTAACAAACATTATTGAAAGACAATTTGCTGAGTCAAATTATTTTCCAATTACGATCATACTAATATCATCTTCCCACCTGTCTAACAATATAATCAAAAAAATACCAAAGATTGCTAGAAGCACACGCACCAAATATGAATATCGCAATAAATTCACCGGCCGTTGAACCTAGTCCGTGTGAAATATCCATACTTATACTCAAGCACTGATGATCAGTAACAACAGCATCGTGTAGACAATATTTCCCCCTTTTTCAATTCAGTGTCCGTATCTCGACTACACTGTAGGACACACCCCGGGGTCTGTTCAATGTCAGCAGCGTACAACTCAATTATGTCTCCCATCTTATTCATCTGTTTCTGATCAATTTTCTCTCCTCCGGACATGACCAATATTTTATTATACATTATATTGAAGCTTATTGAGCTAGTTTTGCCCAAGCACACATTAGATTTTTATCCATTTTTACCTGCGTTACATGTGTCCGATAACTTGAAATGATGAAATTAGCTGGAAGCTACTTAACTGCTATGCACAGAAAAAATGAAGCTGGCGTTACAGAGTACCTGCCAATTACAAATTTCAACACAAAATTCTTACACCATTTTGCCAAAATTTCCACACTGCTGTTTGAGAGCAAGGTAAAATGCAATTCTCATTGTTTCCTTTTATCAAACTGTATATGAATTTCATCTTTTTTATCTTTATTTATCAGATGACTATATGAAATCGAAATGAACCCTTTTAAATTGAGCCTGTTAAAAAAGTACCGTGACCTTGTTAACCTTCTTGGTCGTTTCCTATTATTATCATACGCATATTTATATAAATTTAAAAAAAAAACTTTTCAGTGTAGACTCATGCATGGTTTACCCATATATATCATTTTTAACAGAGGTCTTCTGCCAGAATTGAATCAGGCATCTCTTGCATCTCAACCCAAAATCTATTTCTTATCATGGAATACCACCATTAATGCAAGTTCCAAACAGTTATCCCAATCCCATTCCGATGAAAAAAAAAATAGATGGAGATTTATATGTAGATATTTAATATGAGTTGCTAAAACTCATCATAATTATGACACTGAATTATGACCATTGATCAAAGCTGTCTCTGCATGTTTTCTAATTTAAATAATTAAATAGTAAATAATGAAAGGGTCACCTCATCAGGTTTGCACCTCATCAAAGCTAGGAGCTAAATGTTATTGGAAACATAACATAACTTTCAAGGGCCTAAAATGGCGACATACTTAAATCCCTCACGTAGTAAAGTGCATTTACCATAGGTAAACAGATATTACAAATATAAATGGTATCAGACTGTGTAATATTCAGTTGATTATAGGCTTAGCACCAACTTTTCAGTTTTCATTTATGCTTTGGTTTACAACGGTAGGTTTTTTATGAAACTTTAAGTTTCATTTATACTTTAGTTTATGTACATGGCTCAGTTTGTTATTAAAACATTTTACTTTTCGAGACTCAAACAGGCAAGTTTTTGTTAATTATTCCCTTTCCTGTACTTTCTATTATTATTCCACTCAACCTGAAATGCACACTTTCAAAACAAGTTACTTCAAAATTGAGTGCCATATCATATACCTTATAGTCTGAGTGGGCGATCAAATGATATACAAAAAGATATTGACCCAATTTTTATTCAACCAAATAATGATTTATGGCAAACATGAAGTACAGAATACAGCACAAGGTGTAAAATCAAATTGCACAAATTTTAATATCATTCATCATTTTCAATAACGTAATTTTTACAAATTTGTTCAATTATATAATTCGGATAACTTTTAATTTAACAATTCTTAAATAATTTGGTTCTTTTGTGTGTAAATTTGTGTGGGTTAATTTCGACAACTAAAACGCATGTCAGCCCATTGATCATGTTGAAGTTTGGGGTTAACTTCTAAAAATGACACAATTGATAACAAGAAAGCATTGAATTTAACCTTACATAATTCTAATATTTTTTCTATTCCTTTGTTGATCAGTTTGAGTGGGCTAGTTTAAAAATTCAAAAAATAATAATGAAAACAAAATAAAAACTAAATGCAAATCACTCCTTAGATAAGTACCATGAGTTATTTTAAACCAAAAGTTACTTGCTCGGAATCATTCACCATGTTGAAATTGGCTTAAACTTTATGATATCATTTATGAATAGGTGTAAGTAGTAATTTTGGTGGTCTAGACTTTTCTAGTCCATTTTCAATCCTACAACTCATGAAAAACAATTAAGTAATTTTGTTAATATTCACTTAGAGACTGAACCATTGTCATTGACTGTGGGAATTTTTACTCTTTTGAAAGTAGATGCAATTTGTCTGAAGTAACCAAAATCTTGAATTTAAATATGATACTTTACAAAAATTCATAAACATATAAATAATTATATCAAAATATCTCCTTTCAAATTCCATCCACCACAAATGCCAATCATCTTACTCATGACATGACAATTTGCCTCAAATCAATGAGCAAATTATAGCTAAGTAGCCACTCTCTATCCTATTACAATAACATAACCCTACTCACACAGAGTGCTCCTCCCCATTCTATTGTCATGCACTCCATGCCATCACAACACATAACAATAGGCCATTATGACCTCTATTGTGTTCTCTTGGCACCCTTTAGATTCAGTTCAATGCATTCTGACACAGGAGGGAGGGGCACTACTTCTGTGGTTAAATAAAGCCTTTTGAAGAGGCTCAGCTTTCTCACTACTGACCACTTGGGTGAGAATTTTGAACTCAAATGATTTGAGGTCATTATCGTTACATCCCATTCAAAAAAAGAAAAAAAGAGGTTTATTTTCTCACATCCTTGTTATTCCAGTTTGTGGTCATGATATGTCTTTATAAGAGGTTAAGTTCTCGCTATTGACCACTTGGTCACAAGTAACGACCACTAATGACCTATTCAACGGTCAGCTTCTCGAACTTGAAGTGTAAAATACAACCAAAAGTCAGGGAGATGGTAGCGAGAAAATGGGATTTGATCAAGTGTTTGTTTATCACAGGCATGCAAACATTTTTGACTTGTATTTTAAATACTGTAGGGGGATTCTCAATAATAATATTGAGTGACAATATTGCGCTTGCAAAGCACAAGTTAAAATTTTCACAGGTACTCTTATTATTTTAAATGTGCATATTTAATTTTGAGAATATTCACTATCCGTTAAATCGCTAACAAGGTGAAAATGGTGCACCCTGATTACTGGTTTTCTATTTTGCTTTTGACCCAGTTGGCCACCCGTGAAGTATATTTTGTGATTATTTTGTTCATGGTTCAAATCATAATAAGCGTGAATCAGTTTATTTAGCAATTGCTACAATTGAATTTGATGTCACACTTAAATTGTCAATGAAAATATTTTTAATGTAGGTGTCAAATTATGTAATTTCTTTAAAGTTACAAAGTTTATTCAATACAATTACCGTACTGTACCCCAGCAAGAGTAGCAATTGAGAATGTTTCAATAATAATAATTCGCACGATCGCACAATTACTGCTACGTTCTGCGCATGATGTAGTGATATGATGGATCGCGCAGAGTACTCGTATTTATGGTACTTTCAAGGTTATATTTAATATGGGCCATACGAAAGTAGTTCATCCAGATTTGTATTCCTCAGATATCAATATTCTGCCAATAATCTGCAGTCTTAGCTAAATTTTGCAAGCGCACAAGTACTATTTTTGGGGTAATGCAGTGAGGGATGATTCCAATGCAAACCCACTGTACGAGGGGGGTATCAAAAAGTTTTAAAGATCACCCAGAAGGAAAAGATCAATGTCAATGAACTTTTGTCAGGATGGTTACTCGTCCTTGTGTACATTATGGAGCAAAAAATATCAATGACATTTATACTTTCTTTAACAGGTGTTGATAGATATTAACAACCTCCCTCCTGCTAACCAGATTAACTGCATGGAGAAATAAAAAAAACGTGGCATGATTAAATCCCTGCATTAGATCTAGAAGGGTTACAGCCAAGTAATTCTATGATGACACGCCCACAATTTGAAGTTTGATAGCATAGTATAGGTTGGGATCTCCTCGATCCATTGATACCAAAATAATGGAAATCGGTCAATAAAATGATGTCACAATGACGTAATAAAGCATAGCCAACCTGAACATGTTGATTTTAACGAAATACAATATGAATTTTTTTGGCTAAAAGGGGACCTCTACAAAATCGATCTGTGGATAGTCAGTTTTAAATGGGAGAAATGTGATACTTTGTACAGTGGCTATGTAAAGATGACTTAAGGGTCACATAATAAAATGATGTTTCTAGCTGTTTTTCTTCTTTGTGATCTTTAAAACTTTTTGATACCCCCTCGTATTGAGCCTATAAATACGGCACAAAAATTGATTTCACTATGTTGATTAATTACCCTTATTCTGATCGCATCATATTTATCAGCTTATCTTCTATGATACAGGTTTAGCAAAGTGTGCAATTTCACACCAAAACTGCTCAAAGTTACACAAAAGTTAATCAAAATAACTGATAAACTTCATAACAAGATTGAATGCTATCAGTAAATTATCAAAGAATAACCAACAATGGTGGAAAATGACTCTGTTATTAAATATGAAAACTGCTAGCTGATCAAAAACTGTCAAAAATTGTGACTGACACGTAGGAGATATTGATCTGATATCATCGATATTGGTAATAGTTTTTGTTGATAAACTCAAAAAGTTTTTTCAACTGATTAACAGCATGTAATCCCTTATTTTGATCTGAAAATGCAATAAAAAATGATAAACTGAAGTGCTTAAGAGCTTCCATTGACTCAATCTATTTTCCATACTTTGAATGAACAATCTAAATTCTGTTTGGCTAGTTTTACTTGTATCTTTCCTGGGTAGCAAAATCAGGCCATCTCCGGCAATTTCTTAGTAAAATTGTGTACTTTGATGGGTCTATTTGTCAGAACTTAGTTTCTATAAGTTAGCACCAAATGGGGCAAACATTGCATTTTGCATGATTCAGGACTGTTTGCACTAAAATAGTGCAAGTGTTGTGGGAAATTGCAATTTTAAGTTAAATTTTACTCAAAATACCGTATGAGCAATTTTGCATTGTGGTATGTTGAAAATTTTTATTTTTAAAGGTATTTCTTCCAGTAGCACATCCCTATAAGTATAAACCAATTCTGAAGTAATGCACTTACTTATTGTTTATTTTTTTTATAAAAAAGTAATTTATAGTGTTTTTTATGGCTTGTACTATTTTGTGACTATATGACTTTGTAAAAAAACAAATTGTATTGCTATATATAGTGTAGAAATAATGTTTTTAAAATTGTAAAGCCCTTTGACCATTTTTGAATAGGTGCTATATAAATGCTTTTTTTATTATTATTACTAATCGGGTATCTTTGTCATACGCAAGATATCTGCAGTTAGCTAAAGTTCTTACAAGTCTATTCCGTTTCATCCATTTCATCATCCCTACATTGTTTTTCTTTTCCTTTTTTTGTTTCCCCCTTTTCCCATACTGGATACTCTTTTTTTCAATTAACAGTTATCTTTCAACTAAAAGCTAAAAGTGAGAAGGCAACTCATCCAAAGTGCCCAAGAAATTACACCAATATAAAATTATGAAATGTTGAACAATTTTAACCTTACACGTCTTCAGTAGATAGTAATTTCCCCAAGCACATGCAAACTTTATCAAAACAGATTTATCTTATATCATTTAAAATTGTGCAATAGATAGTATCTTTAATTTTTTACTTCTTTTGTAAGGTAATTGCCACTCATATCAGCAAGAAAACTCCTTTAAAGCTTGAAGACAATACAATACGCCTTATGATAATTAATTAACAGCCAATCGACCATGTTATAAATTTGCAATAGACAGTTACTGCCAGAGGGCACTGTGAAATGCACAGTCACAAAAACACAGTGAACATGGTGAGTCACGTGAGTGCAGGGAAGTAGTCAAACATTAATGTCTTTGAACAATAAACAATAACATACAAATGCTTCATGCAAAATTATCTTACAAAATCCAGTGTGATTTTGAACTCATATGATATTTCATTCATTCAAAACTGTTCTAGCCATGATTTCTGTGATTACAATTTATTTATACATTCACAGACAGTGTGCGATTAATAAGAACAATACGGTATATCCCATAAATGAGAGCAAAATATTTTGAGAAGTGAATGCTGGGCCCGTATTTAGCATTGAAACATAACAATTGTGTACCGCCGCGGCAAAAGGGTCCAGTTGTCGGCTCGTACATGTTGCTCCTTGTAGCATATCTAATATATGGTATTTGTATACATCAGATATGCTACAATGAGCAACATGTAGGAGTCGACAACTGGACCCTTTTGCCGCGGCGGTATACAATTTATCAGTCCGATTCTAGGACCTTGATTTTTTCTGCGTTACTATCCACAATATAATTATAAATCCACTATCACATCATACCACTTACTAGAAAGCCAGAGTTCTACATAGCCGACTGATGGCATAGCAGACTGATTGCCCCTCCCGGAAAACGGCTTTTTTTTCGGGGTAGGTAGTAAGTGGCTTTCTAGATCACTGGACTTGGTAGTTATATCCCTCATGTTGATTGGTGTCACCCGAAAAAACAAGGGTTCTATTAATCAAACTAAGATGAGAAGGAGCAACTCATGTCATTGCAGCATAGATAGTGATCTGATTTTCTCCTCAATTATTACAGTAATTATGAGGAATTTAGGAATGATGAGAGTCAGGCCTGGGTTCCCAGCATTTTAAGAAAATGAAATTCCCTGATTTTTCCCTGATGAGAACTCAAAATGCCATGAAAATTATTTTTAAAAATCAACTTAGAAATACAGAGACCTGCACACACTGAGGGAAAATTGAGTCTGTTGACTACTTTCAATTTTTGGGCCAATCAAAATTCCATGACTTTTCCCTGATTTTGAGGCATTTTTTATCAAATTCCCTGACTTTTTCCTGACTGGAAAAAAGTAAATAATTATCCCTGATGGACTGGGAAACTTGAGAGTATGACTTTGACCTTTTCTCACATTAAATATGATGTAGATCATGCACACCAAGAACTAGATGTTTGTCTTATATTTGATATCCAAAAAAAATTAACCCACACCTAAAAAGTAAAACATTATCCCCTAAAGCAAAACGCAAGTTTTAGCTTAAAATGATCCATGTAACAATATATTAAAGATATACACCACTGACACAATTTATCAAAAAATTCTCCCTGTAGTCTACATGTACAACAAAATGTGGAAATTAAAGATTATTCTACAAATCCCAAAAGTCCATCAAAACACTTTGTATTTGTATACTGACATCACACTGACTGAATTATCGATTAGGAGGTACAGTCGTTGGCTTGCTAACAACCTGGGCTGCGTGTGATTCTCTCGCAGTGCTAGCGACTGACTCCGAATTCGTAACAAATGCACATTCTCCGACTAAAGCAGAGGAAACAAGAACCTGACCGTGCCTGTAGGGGAAGTTGACAAGTAGAAAGGGACATTGACCCAAAACAGAAAAATTTAGCACTCGTCACTCAGAATTCTTGTTCACACCTTGCAACATTATTTTGCTCTATAATGCATTCTTTATGTTTTGTTACAAGATAAAAGCACAAGGGGTTTCCTCATGCTGAGTATCATGCTGTAAGTTATGGCTTTGTATCACACGTGGGTCTCAAGTATAACGTTAGACATACTCCTATATTATAGCTGGAAACAGCAAAATTGTGAATATTCATTTCAATGTGGGAAAATGTGGTGAAAAATAGGTAAAATTGAAAGGTGGACATTTTAGAACAAATTCCCATCATGTTTCATTTGTGTTAATGAATGGTATCAAGTGTCATAATTAGAGAATAAAAGATAAGATTTATTGTTTTGCCTGTCATCTATCGTCTCATAATGGATGGGCGTACATTATTTTGAGTAATGCCCATTACGAAAAAATAATGTACGCCCATCCATTATGAGACGATAGATGACAGGCAAAACAATTAATCGCCATCTTTTATTCTCATTCTTAGTCACAAATTTGAGTCATTTATAAAACCAAAAACGATGAAAATTAGTGCCAAAAACTATAAACATTATCATTGGAAAAATGTACACCCCTATTCACACATGAAATATTCCAAACCCAGTAAAGCTGTTAGCGCCGGAGGTGTGCGTATACCTGCATCGCGCCGTGATTTTGAATGCGCGGCTCCACTGCGTTTCACGCTGAACGCACTGTCATCTATCGTCTCATAATGGATGGCCAAAATTCCTTATAGGAAGTAAAATCGCACTCAATGACTAAGAATGAATTATGGAGGATCTGGCATTTCAAAGAAAACTAGAATTATTAGAAACATTTGTCTTTACTTCACACAAAATGTAATTACAAATTTTAATCAAAACTGTTTTATAATGATGCTTTTGCTTGCATCATGTTTTGGTATACTTTGCCTTCCGCCCATTTGAAGTAAACACATAATTTTTCACGAATCACAATCAAAGCCCACTCGCATACCAAGTAGACCTAATTAATCAACTAAGAACGATCAAAAACAAAATTTGTGTTTCTTCTTGAAAAATGATATAAATACATAAAAACTGCTTGAAAAAGGTGGGCATTTGAGAGCAACAAAACAATTATTTTTCTCAGTCAGAATTGAATATACACATAAGAAACACAAATATCCAGTAAACCTATTTAGGGACAATTTCCAATATCTCAGTACTGCCAAGATGCACGGCTTCAACTAGACCAGCCGATCCAGGTGCAGCGAGTTAGAAACATGAGCCAGTTCAAGGAGATGAAATTCCCTACATCTGTATACTTTTAAGAAGGAAAGCAGAGAAGGAGTTGCAGACAGCTGACTTTTTATCCACGGATGTAAAGGACTACTTGAAACAATCAGCCATCTTGAAGATATTATTGAAAGAGAAGAGATTCAAAGTTGATTGACTACAAAGCCTTAGCCAGGGTTTTCATTCCAAACTTTTGTAACAATTATAGTAAATACGGAGAGTTGATGCCATATTTTAAAAGCATTTTGTACAAAAGCTATTAGGATGACCTTGAAAAATTGATAGTTGAATGAAACAGTAAAGACGGCCTTCAAAAACAATTTTCGCTACCAAACATTTGGTTGTGACGTCACCAAATATTTGCGATCAAATTTAAAGTATAATTCGGTAACAAACATTTGAGGCAATGTATATGGCAATTCAACACATGTCCAATTTAGCGTGAAATTTTATTTGGTCTCAAGTCGGTGTTGGAAATTATTTTATTTGAAGTCAATCGTCATTTCAAAGTCACAACCAAATGTTTGGTAGCAAAAATTTTGTTTGAAGGCCGACTATGTTTTGGCCCTAAGACTGACATGGGTGTTTTATACAAGTTTTGCTGTTTGATTCAAATATTTGTCCTTTATTGATGAATTCAGATTTAGCATTCAAGCCAAATCCATATTTATTTGATGGCCTGGACAGAAGTTGTAGAGTTTTAGTATCCAGTGTACTTCACTAAGTGTTATGTCTAGCTATTATGAAATGTGCAAATGTCAGTTGAGCTTAAAATAATTAGGCTCAACCAACATTGCACAATTCCATTAGCTCAACTAACATAATTTGCACATTTCAAGTTCAACTGACATTGCTCACTAAAAAAAATTCATTAGCTCAACTAACATTGCACATTTCATTAGCTAGACGTAACTAAGCAGGGTGGATTTAGCAAAATCAATTTCCAGAAAGAATTATTAAACTTTGCCTAAAGAGAAATCATGAGTCACTACATATGTCAGCAATTTTATCAAAAGTTGTCATCAATACCTTTTCATGGAACAAAATGTTTCCATCGTTTGGAAAGTATATGGTTTATGAAATACATCAATTTGATCCACAAGTCAATGTTTAATATATCTTGATCCCTTGTCTCATGCAAACCCCAAACATGCGAGGATACCAAAGAAATTTGCTAACTGCTAGCCAGAAGCTTTAAGTCACACATTCGTATCATACTACCATCCCGGGGGAGGGAACTCAAAATTATTTTGTTTGGGTAGTGACGTGCCTCTGCAAAATTTGACACTGAAAAGCCACCCATCCAAAAACAAATTTTTAAAAAAAAGGAACCCACCCATACATCAAATCTTTTGGTCCATTTTGAGTCGAGTTTATTCAAAAATCCAATGGCTTTTGTCCAAATTTGCGCTATTTTGCAACAACTTTTTGTAACAAAGTTTAGTGAAGAAATGCTCTAATTTGCACGCACCATTTGGTGCTGAGTGTGACAAAATTTGAAAAGAAAACCCATTAAAATACCACATTTTCCAAAGAAAAGGATCCGATTGAAGTACCAGAGCCTGATTTTGCTACATGAATTTGCGGCACCTCTCCACATGGAAAAAAGAGATAAGAGTAGCCCCCCCCTGGGACAACCAAACCATGTAAAATTTAGGGTAACTAGGTCAGCCTCATTCCAGTGATCATGACCATGACTAATCCTTTGTTGTTTTTATTTTTTATGTAAAGTTACAAATAATTATGCAATTAGATGCGCATATATAATACGGATCACATAAAGGAGGTGTCGAAAGTGACACAATCACACTTGTACAGTTTGTTAAAGCGAGAAAAGGCTGAGTTGTTCGATTCATAGTTTGCTTGAAGGGATATGGTTGCTAATCTGATAATCTATGCACGTGAAATGCATCGGTATTAGATGCATGCTCAAAACTTTTTTTGATACTATCCAGTAAATTTTTTTAAATTCCTGAAGCTGTATTAAAGTGTAGCGCACTGAGCTGTATTTGTACCATATGCATTTACTTTAAATTTTGCAACTTAAATTTGCAAGAAGCACTGAAGTAATTTAATATGTCTACATATCATATTAATTCAAAATTCAACTCCATTGTGCATCATTCTTTAATAAAGCTTTAGAATCATATGACATTTCATTATCATTTAATGCATTCGTAAATTGTTTATTCTGTCCAGTGGAACTTTGTTATTACATAGGGCCTACATGTATTTCAGTCTCTACAACAAAATGTGTAAAACAACAAAACTTTAGGTCTTCCTGCTGCTTGAAGCAAATTTCCCCTTAAAACAATGTGTTCTAAAAATAGATGGGTCATGCTTTAGGCCTAAAAACATGATGGATAGGGCCTAATTTTAAAGCAAAATAAATCAACAAAACATTGTAAATAATGTGGTGTGTACGTGCATCCAATAGCAGTTGTGGTTTTCTCTTCAAGAAAATGAATTGGGGCAAATCGGAAATCACTGGGAGCATACACTGTGGAATGCAGTTGTCACAACACGGAATGCTATCAAATAACACCTTCAAGTCCATTCACCAAAAATAGGATTGGGCTGTCCTATTTCTAGGTGTAAATCATTTCAAATCATTTGGGTATTCATGACATTTATTCAACTTTTGTGCTAAACTTAATGTATATTCACTCTTTGTAGTTTTTCATTATTTAACACCAAAGAATCTCAGAAAAAAATCCTAAATATGTGGGGTAGCTTACAAATGTATATTACATAGTCATTGAATCGGGTAAGAGGCATTTAGGATTGGTACAAATTGGTAGATGATGGTAATGAGGCGCTACTAAAATGGAATTTGCATCGTAAAAAATAATTTTTCACTGAAATGAGCCAATAAAAGTTTAAAACTGATATTTTATTTATTTATTTATTTTTTTTTTTTTGGGGGGGGGGGGAAGTGAAAGGTTACGCTTAATTCAAACCTTAAAGCTAAACCTAAACCCTAAAAGTTTGGGTGGGACCACAGATATCTAGAGGGGAGATTGTATACCATCTGTGCAATGGCGTTGTCAAAAATGGAGCTCAAATTAGGGGGTATTGGGGTCTACAAAAAATGGAAAAAAGAATGACAAAAATAATAGGAAAACAACGAAAAAAGGACGCAGTAGTCCTAATTACTGCTAATTATACATTTAGTGACCCGTCTAATACAGGCAGGTACCCCTAGTAACCCCTGGATCCGTCGCCGTTTTTTGGACAAGGTTTTTTTGCGCACCCCGGGGTCCGCAATCCTGGCTACGGCAGTGTATTTGGGTGCACTCGGTTCCCGGTAAAATCTTCTCCAGATAGTGCCAAGATTCAGTTGTATGTTGAGACAATTTCATAATGCATCATCAGCAAAAATCAGTATATCACCAATTTGATCCCCATGACAGCGAGTCTAGAGGATCTCCTCTCTAAATCTACATGTATGTGTGGGACTTACCATATGCTGATTACTCTCATTCTTTCTACGTTTTTCTTTATTCTTATATGTAATTCATGCACATATCCAAAATGTCCAATTTCTATAAAACTTAAACATTCAAAATAACTGGGGGTCAAAACCAACTCACATTGAATCAAGTATCAAGTCGGGTAAAACCATGCTATTGTGGAACAAACCTTTAGAAAATGACTCAAGTCCATAGAGAATTCTATTTTTTCTTTTCATTTTTTTTTTGAAAATAGGTTAATTCTATTACCCGGACCAGTAGTTTCAGCATAAGATTAATTTCCTTCCAGTCTGTTTAATGTGGATTTCACACCAAAGCAGACTTGTATTTTTTTATTTTTTTTGTGAGGTTCAAGTTCACTTTTAGTCCAAGTAGATTTCACATGAATGAATCAGCCGATGTGATATTTTAAAATCCCATACAAAGATTTATTTATGAAGTTATTCACTAGAAGCATTAGATCCTGTTTCAAAGTTCATCATGATACCAAGGTAGTCCAACCAGCAGACTCTGTTACGGAATCGATAGCGTATCCCTTGTATTCTACAACATTGTGATATTGTGATTTTGTATTGTAAGAGACTAGTAATGATTGATTAGGATTAATTAAGACCAAATCACTTAATATTGACATTTTTTGTATTTGAATTCTTCATGATTTTAGTATTATTTTTGGCTTATTTTGTTGGTTTCATATCGACAATGCTTTGAACACAAATTAATTTGAATATTCAATAGACCACTTTTGTATGTCCCATAATGCATCTTAAAAGCACAACAGAGTGCGCAGTCGACCATATTTTAAGTTGTGACCAACGTGCAGAACTTATAACATGGTCGCCCGCACACTTTGCTGTACTTTCAAGATGCATTATGGGACATACAAAAGTGGTCTATTCAATTTTTTCATGTTTAATTTCATAGCCTTAAACTGAACCATTCTCCCTATTACCTCTTGCAATGTTTTGGGCCAGTGGCTTTATTCTGCTGTGAAATTAACATGAAATAGCCCGGTGGTAAAAAATGCTAACTTGTGACAAAACAACTTCCTGTTTTCATGGTCACTGACTGTCATAATTTGAGTTTTTTAAATGCAATTTGGTGATTTTTACCACAACTTTTTGTACTTTTTCTGGTGCCTACCTAATTTATACCCCGTTCAGACAGAGCCAAAAAGTCATCTTTAGTCGTCTTTAGTCGTATTCGAGTTATATCGAGTTCAAAATTCACTTGTGTGTGAACAGTTCAAGTCGACTTAAGTCATCTTTCAAAAAGTCGTCTTACATCAAATTTTCAACTCGCTAAAAAGCAAGTTAAGTCGCGTA
>JXSR01S022892.1:6418-21468 GCA_000969725.1 Ophiothrix spiculata
AAATTAGTTTTGGGTCGACCAAAACGAAAAATGTTCCTCCAAAAGGTCCACTTTTTGAAAATCCGCACCCCCCTTGAAAAAATCCTGGCTACGGGCCTGCCTATGTACATAATCAGACCATCTTTACATTCGATTTTTGTTTACAAACTGAAAAAATAGTGAAAGGGATGACCTTCTGGTCTATTATAAGACTCTTTTCTATAGCACATTACCGTGGTTTATGCTTGTTTTTGCTTCGTTTGGATTCAAAAGTACCAAAACTAAAATGGAAATTATTCCCATAGATTTAACGTGTGGTAAATATGGCCACCACGTTTGTTTGGAACCAGATCGCATGTGTTGGGTGATTTGCATAAATTATGACGTCACTACTTCTACAGCATGATTTTACAACTTTTCATTCGGTTCACTGAGTTTCTTGTGTGTGTATTACGTCATGTCGTCGTGTCTTACAACTGTCGGATTATCACCTCATCATGGCGAACCATAATTGATAGTTTCAAATTTCAATTAAGTTTAATAAGATTGTCCTTACTTTCATTCGGTTCGCCGAGTTTGTGTCTGTGTAATGTCACAATGTTTTACAAACATTATAACTACTCTGTGGTTTAACCTCGGCTTATCACCTCATCATGGAAAACCAGATTTGATAGTTCAAGTTTCAATTATAATTTGTTAATAATATGTAGTATTTTCGGTATTTGTGGTACCGTGCCATGTTACTTTTAATCATGGATTTTTCAAACACTCTTCTGATGTTGATATTGTTGCTGCACCTAGGACATTCCCCTACACCGACGACAGGGGGTAAGTTGATATACTATCAAGTAGACCAACACGGCAGCTGTTACGGTTTGACAGCTTTTCAATAACAACGTTTACAATCTCGCATAAGCAGGTGACTTTTTGATATTGGGTCATTCCATGTCAAATCACCAAAAAAAAATATTTTACACCTCACCTTCCTCAAATTAGCTCATTTATTTGGTTTGCAGGGTGGTTTTAACTTGAAGAGCCAAAATTTCAAATATGAGCGCAATCGGACGTACGATTTTTACGTTATGACTCGTCCAATTTTGCCGATTTTTGTTAAAATGGACGCACTCGCAAATACGAACTGAATGACCATATCTCTATAACCACTGAACCAAAGTTGTTGAAATTGGTGTCTTTAGAAAGCTAATGGCACAAGCAATCCAAATTTGCCATAATTTTTCATGTAGGAGAAGGATAAAGCATAATGACCTTGAAATATTTAATTTGACCATCAATAATGGCACAAGCAATCCAAATTTGCCATCACTCTGGTTCAGCCAAACATTCATGTGCTGTTTTCATTCTCCATCATAATACAGACTCTCGTTCAGAGCTTCGATCTTCAGTGAATTTTATTTTTATAGAACGTTTTTTCAGCCGAAGTACAAACCTTAAGCCATGTCACACATCACCTTACCGCGCGAATAACCATGATAACGTACTAATAACGTACACTAGTTTTGTAATCGATTACATGTATTTCAATGACCAAACCAGTATACGTTATTAGTTCGCTATTCGTACGTTTCGTGATGTGTGACAGAGCCCTTAAAGGCGCTGTCACACATCACAGAACGTACGAATAACGTATTAATAACGTACACTGGATTTGTCATTGAAATACATGTAAAGGCTCTGTCACACATCACCGTATAGAGCAAAACGTACGCCTAACGTACTTTATCCCACCATTGTTCTGTTTTATGCATTGTTGTTCGTCATGTGTTCGTTACAAGTACGTTCAATACGTTATCCATACGGTCTGTCCGTTATGTATACGTTTAATTCGTTGTTCATACGGTGGTGGTCCGTTTAGCACACGTTCAATATGTGAAACTTTTGTACGTTATTCATACGTTTTGCTCTATACGGTGATGTGTGACAGAGCCTTTATATCGATTACCAAACAAGTTCGTTATTAGTACGTAATTCGTACGGTACGGTGATGTGTGACACCGCCTTTAGGCTGTGTCACACATCACCGTACCGTACGAATAACGTACTAATCACGTACACTATTTGGTAATCGATATACATGTATTTCAATGATCAAACCAGTGTACGTTATTAGTTCGTTATTCGTACGTTTCGTGATGTGTGACAGAGCCTTAAGTTCCAATCTTGAATTCGATTCGTGGTCCAAGGTAGGCCTATATATATATATATAATCTGAATGGTTTTCGCAACAAACATTCAACTTATATGCATTTTCAGACTTTATTGAAGATATCATCAATGATTGACAATGAAGCAGTTGATAAAAACATGCTAACATCTAGAATTTTGTGGATTCATCAAAGCATTTGATATTGACCATGATATCTTGCTACATAAACTGTACTGGTTTCGTGGTGTTTTTCACAAATGGTTTGAGCATTATTTGCCAAATAGAAAACAATACGTCTCATATAAAAGTGTTCAGTAATCTTATAAAAATGTTACTTTCGGAATACCGCAAGGTTCTATCCTGGTCCTCTTCTTTTTATCATGTATCAATGACATTTGTCGAACATTTTGTTGACTTATATTTTGTTTGCTTATGATACACTGACAACAATATCCATAGATTATGCGATACCATGAACACAGAGTTGAAAGAAATTGTGAATTGGCTCAAGTGTAATAAATTGTCGTTGAGTGCTTCAATCTCATGTTCATTGGCACACTGTATCAAACAATCAAAATATCTGATGATCATATACGTACCAAATTCCTCGGTATTTAATACCCTTGATAAAAATTTGACATGGAGAACACATCATGGAGTCTACCATAAAACATCTATATATCATAGGCGGATTTGTGCAAAGTTAGTTGTGGGATTTCGGATAGAGCTCTCTGAAATGTTGACAATATATTCTATACATATTTGAACTGACCCGATTTGAAATAAGGAGCCATTTCTAAATATATTGCATTTTTACAATGGCCGCCAAAATAAAAAGTTACTAAAAAATCTACTTTACAACATACAAAATGTTATAATCTGTGATGTTTAGCATCGAATTGCAATTGTAATATGTTAATAAATATCACCAATGCAGTATAGTAGAATATTGTTACAATACATGTACTATTTTCAAAATGGCCGCCAAAAAGAGACTAATGGGAGATTAATGTTTCTTTTAAATGATAGCCATATGTTAGAATAAGTTTAATGGACTTTTAAAAAACTTTATCACTTATACAGCTTTGAGATAATGAGCCATTTACGGTTAAAAATTAATACTTTCAAAATGACCACCAAAAGAAAATTTACCTCACAAAAATATATTTTTATTTAAAGAAAAAATTGCACTGAACTCGTTCTGTACTAATAATTAAGGTGTTTGGTCCATGAGAGATCCGCTCGAGCAATTTTAGTATAAATCGGCATGAATGATATTTTATCGATGTAGAAGCGATTTTTAAAATAAAAATTGGGGGTCACGGGACTCGTTTTTGCATGAGAGTATGTTTAAAAACACCATTTTTGGAGGTTTTGGGGGACAAATTAGTACAGGGGTCTATGGGAAATGTGGCAAAAGTGAAATTATTTAGTGTTGATTCAAAAAATCTGCTCGAGTAATTTTTTTATAAAAGTTGCGCACAAGTATGTTCTTTCAGATAAAAAAATAAAAATTGGGGGTCACGGACCTAATTTTCCAGAAAAATACTAACATATGACCATTTTTAGCTTCAAAACACTACTCAGAGAATATGCGCATGCGTATTGCGGGACTTACCAACTCGGAAACTGGCGCGTACTGGTACGCGTGAACGGCGCGTGGACCAAACACCTTAAAGATTGTATTATATTTGCTACATCCTATGATGACGCAAACACTGCATTTACTTTTTTTATGGCATTTAAAATAAAGTGTTCAACAATTTCAACAAGTTGTTATATGTTTACCCAGAAAAACAGCTTGTTGAAATTTTGAATCAACTTTTCGTACGTGGTTACGATTATTTGGATTGTAAATTTAAGTTATACGACTTTTAATTACTATATAGTAATATACAGTAATATATCAAACGGGTAGAATCTATATCTTCTTGTGCTGGAGGTAGATGTCTTGATTTTGGCTCTTAAAGGAGCTTGGTCCGATTTTTCAAAATTTCGTTTTCAGTGTCATATGAAAAATGACTTCTAAAGAGGTTTAAGTTCCAAATTTCAGCTGAATCGGTCAAACCGTTTTCATTTTATGGTCAATTTTGTGTTTTGGAGCTTCCAATTCGCTATTGTGTACAATTAATTATGGTTACCATAATTAGACAGAACATAATTAAGCTGAGAAATTTTACTGGGGTTATGAGAAAAATATCAGCAATATTTTGGTACCAAAATCTCAAAAAGTGTGAAAAAAGTCGAACCAATCGGGCCATGCTCCTTTAATTTGGATTTGGTTTAGGTTAATTTCTATAACTCGCCAATAATTTTATTTTTTTATTTTTCAGAATGTGAAACAGGACCAGAACCAATACAACGCCGCCGAGTTGACTCAAGCATTCAGTTTGGTGCTGTAATGCCGGCCTATTCATTTCAATGTGACGGATATCTGGTAGAATGGCAATACTTTGTGCAATTTGGCAATAGAGACATATATGGAATAGCGTTTACCAAGGCTACCGATTTCTCGCGAAAAGCCTACATTGTTGAAGCATTCAATTACATTCCCATATCAAAGGGACATCGACGTAACTACGTAGTTCCTGGTGACCAGCGTTTTATAGTAGAAGCCGGACAATATTTGGGATACGCCGGAGGAAATGTGAAATTTTCTGGCGATGGATCTATTGCTCATATAAATAGCTTTTCCAGAATGTACTCAACTATGGCTGTAGGGAATTCATATGGGATGTGGTGGCCTCGTCCTGAACCGCGTACTTACTCCATCAGAGGTATTGTGGGTAAGTTGGAATTTGCTGTCGACGGTGACGTCATAATCCCATCCCCGGCAACCGTTCCACACAATTCAGTTCTCTCATGGCATCAATTTAAATTACCTGCACTAACTGTAGTCGTATTGACAATAACTCAATCCGGGAACCCAATGTCAGATCTATGCATCCTTGAGGTTGTGTTATAAAGCTCGTATACACAACCAGTTATTGCATTTATGGATAGGCTGGTAAGGTTGATGTATAAGTTGGCGCACAATTATAGAATTGTACAAAATAGAATAATTTTGTTTAATGCTACGCCAAATTTACGCTGAATATTATGATTTTGCCAACAATCAAAGGAATGTACTTTTTGTTTCAGAAAAACCTAATATTACGTTTGAATATGAAAGTGCTACCTTGTGTGAAAAGTCATCCATCAACGTGACGCTGACCAACGTTGGAAATTATGACCATAATATCAGTAAGTACTGCATCTAATGTAGGTAGAACTTTTGATACGTAGATCAAATCTTTGAAAGGGTCTATCCCATTCCCATCAACCTCATAAAGGGAAACATATGTGTACCGCCGCGGCAAAAGGGTCCAGTTGTCAACTCCTATATGTTGCTCATTGTAGCATATCTGATGTATACAAATACCATACATTAGATACACATACATCGAGTCGAAGTGAGTCTATATTAATCTGCTAAAAAGGTTAAGGGGCGGCCTGTATATATATTTACACAGGTCGGACGGTGCCCATCTCTCTTTCGAAGCGATTGGGCCAGACTCCACAATTTGTTATAATTGCTGTGAGGGGATTACCACAACCCCTTCACTGCGAGCCTGTTACCTTCCCAGTACTGAAGAATTGCCGGTGTAATGAGACATAACCAGGAGTCCGGGTCTAATTGAAATACATGGAATAAGTTGCAATCAATGATTTATTGATCGCACATGTACAAGTACATTCTACACAATTGTAAAGTAGCAAGGACGCTCAGTCACACGGACGCTGTATTTCATTACACCGGTACCCACTTGGTACCTGGGCTGGATGGAGGGAAGCACATGGGGGCAAGTAGGACAATACACACGCCGCCCATCAGATTGGGGTTCCTTTATCATGTTTATAGGGGCCCTACCGCAAAACAATTTACATCGCCACTACATGTAATTTTTAAAATTAAAGCATTAGGTCACTCAGTGACAAAAATTCAAATCTGCCCAGTCGTTTTCATTTTAATTAGCATTAAAATAGTTTTTGGAGAGATTCGTTCAAATTTCTTTTGCCCATAAAATCGAAACTGAAAAACTTTTGTCAAATTTATTTCAGCAATGCAATTGTACTTGTAATATGCAAATTTGAGCAAAATTTTATGTGAAAATTCCTTCAGGAACAGGGATTTTAAAATTTTAGATGCGACATAAAAAAATGTTTTTTTCGGCCGCCATTTCGAAACGGTTCATCCGATTTTCGATTTTTGTTTCTGTATTTAGGTCCTTTTCATATGATTTATCATTGAGCAGTCTTTCAAGGTAAAATTCATATGGGAAGGGACTTCTTTAGGGGGTAAACCCCCGTCCCCTTTGGCACCAACGGGTTGGAAAATACCTTGGTCACTTAAGTTTTAACATAAATGATTCAAGTCAGAAAAGTAGAAACCGCTTCTACCGAAATGTAACTTTGTATGTTTAATGTAATATGGATCGTCGAAGCATGCAGAATAAATAAAAGAACAATACATTGGTGAAATAGTTTTTATTAACAATTAACATTCCGTTATTATTTTAGGACAAGTCATGTTTCGTCAAATACACTATTTAAGACCATTTTATTATTTCAGCTGTGTTGTCAATGGACAGAAATGCGGTAGCTTCGAAAGATTACGAAGCAGTGATGGTTGATGTGACTATCAGCGGTGGTGAAACTACAACAGTTGAAGTCGTCGCTTTGTCGGATACCCAATGCGAGGATGAGGAAACTTTTTCATTGTTACTCTACTGGGATGATGGCAACAGGCAAATAAATTACACAGCTATATACGTAATGAACATCGCAATACTGCCAGATGAGCAATGTGGTAAGAAAAATCGGGACATGAGATTAGAATTCCTAGTTTCTTTTCTCACGAAGTAAGGGCAAAGAGTAAAATTATACACCATCTGTTGCTAAGTTGAATCATATAGAGTAATGTTGAATTGGGAGTGGCCTTTGGTCAGCATGGTGTTTTTATTAGACCTTTATGGACTATCCAGACTCGTGCTTTTTTTGGCATTCTATGCTCTGTCATGAACATCCATATGCCCACTACGGACCAACCTTGAAACCTGGACAGACAGACAGACAGACAAATTTTTAGTATCATCTGATCATGGAGCAAGTTTAAATTTAAACGTTATGATAGGTACCGAGAAGTACGTGTATACACCGTTAGAACGCGGATTAAAATTTTAATCAACGCGGATTACCTAGTGAACCACCCATTTGTGGGTTAAAAAGTTTAACCAACAAGATTAAATTTCTGCTAATGGGGATTAAAATTTTAAGCTTATTGGTTAAACTTTTTAACCAACAAATGAGTGGTTCACTAGGTAATCCGTGTTGATTAAAATTTTAATCCGCGTTCTAACAGTGTACATTGGTATACGTACGACACTATCCAATTAGATTTAGAAATTCAGCGGATATCGACCAGACATCGGTCGGTGACCGACCGGTGTCCGCAGGTTTTTCTCCGGGTCCTCCGGTTTTCCTCCTGCACTAGATGCAGAGACCAGCCGGTGTCCTTGAGCCTTAGAGACATCGGAAGCATGCTGCAAAAATTAAATTCGGAGTGCAGCTTCTATTACCCTGGTCAAATAACCTAGCGGCGGCGAGGTTACGAGAGTGTTTACGGCGTCATACCGGGTAGAAATTCAACGGACAACGGCTGGTGACCGGACGTGTCCATGCGGAGATCGGGCGGTGGACATGAGCTGTAGAGATGCCGGAAGCATGCCGGAAGATTTTTAAATTCCGAATTAAAACCTTGCGGCTTGTATACTATGCCTTCAGTTATGGTACAATAACAACCGGCGGCCGACCGGTGATCGACCGGGCAACACAAGCAATTCACCGAATGTATGTCATATTGATGTCATACTGGCGTTGCCACGTTCCGGCTTCCTTCCGATTACCAGACACCGGTCGATGACCGGTTGTTATGTGACCATATCATAAACGATGTCTTAAGTTATGATCCAATAAATACCGGTGGCCAACCGGTAACCGTCCAGGCAACGCAATAAATCAGCGCTGTCACCCCGATGTCATACTGATGTTGTGGCTTCCTTCCGATTACCAGACACCGGTCAGCTACCGGTAGTTATGTGATAATATCACAAACGATGTCTTAAGTTATTGTCCAGTAACCAACGGCAGCCGATCAGTGACCGTCCAGGCAATGCAAGCTTTCACCGGTGCAGTGTCATACCGATGTCACACGGGTGTTGCGGCATTGCGCATTCCTTCCAATTTCTTTACACCGGTCGGAGACCGGTGGTTATGTGATCATAGCATTATTTTGTTGTTGTTTTTTCTATATATTTATAATAAATGAAAAGGTTAATAAATTAATAAGTTTTACACAAACTACCTTATGGAATACTTTATTTCATGTTCCACGAGTTGACTACATTCACACTTGTCCATTGGATCCGCCCTGCCATGCTCTCATCTTATGTCTCGCACAAGTCTACATAATTTACAGCAGACGCCAAAATCGAAACACTGATCTGCAACTTGATTGGATTGTGTCCTGGCGTTTTTTTGTTTTGAGCGTCAAACTCAGAATATGCGTGGCACATGTCTGTTTGCGCAACGCATCACTAAATGCTACTAATGGATATTGTACAATTATATAATATTTAATGAAATTTACGACATTTTCATCAATTTCAGAGCCGCCATTGGTTAACTTCAAGGTGACTGAAATCGGACCTCTTTGTGAGGGAGACACTGTCAACGTCACACTGACAAACGATGGCTTTTGCGACCAAACAGTTTGTAAGTAGGCCTAATAAGAGATATCTATCATTAGCTTTATTAATACCCCCTATTTATAATACGTTTTCGGTATAGGCCCAGTTCTTTATTTTATATAAAGACTCCAACAAAAGTATTGCCTCGCCTCGAAAAAATGGCTCGTGCGCCAATACGGTACGGTACACGTAATTTGAAGATATAGGAAACAAGCGCTTGAATTTCAGCTTTCATTTGACACCCTATTTCTGATAATTGACTGAGAAACACTGAAGTTATGAACATTTCAAACCCTCGAGGTCAATTTTTAAAAGTTGCTAATTTCATTTTTTGCTCTGGATTCAACTGGTAGGCATTACTAGCCTTAAAAACATCGCGCACCGTTATTCGTCCTCTGTGTGGTCTGGTACCTGCGCCATGTCTTTAATGCCAGTAATGACTACCAATTGAATGTCGTTTCTCTCGTTTTATGTCGTTTTTCATTATTTATAACAATGAATTAATGAAAAATCCATATCTTCATCATTGTTGATGGATAATGCTTAGATACCAATGGCCACGTGTTCCAGTGACTAAACTTACCTCTTTATTATCCTTACTCTTGCGTTACTGGGTTGTACAGTGCGAAAAATGAAATTAGCAACTTTTAAAAATCGACCTCGAGGGTTTTTAAAAGTTCATAACTTCAATGTTTCTCAGTCAATTGTCAAAAATAAGGTGTCAAATGAAAGCTGAAATTTCAGCGCTTGTACACATTTTCTTTAAATTACGTTTGCGAATACCGTATTCATGGTATTGGCGCTTGAGCCATTTTTTCGAGGTGAGGCGATACTTTTTTGGGAGTCTTTATAACCTTTATGCCCTAATTAATTCGATATGGTGCAGCTTGACGTGCAGAAGATGTTATGCAAAAAATCATATCAAATACCGTATAAAATTAATCCTAAAATTTAATTGGACAACATGTTGCTTGTGTCAACGTTGACATCTTATCTGAATACAGTTTGACAATTTGTTGTATTACCGAAATGAAATTAATTAAACAAAATCATCGATATAATATTTTTCCGTAGTTGTTTCACCAATAAATGGAACAGCCCTTGGCGGCGAGGACTACAAAGACCACTCAAATATGTTCACACTTTCTGTTGGCGAAAGTGCTACCTATGAAATCGTTATTTTAGCAAATACAATCTGTGAGACTGAGGAGGAGTATTTTGAGCTGGCATTATACAACCAAACTGGAAGTTTCCTTCATCAAAACACAAACGGCACGGTACATGTTTTAATTTTACCTGACACTTTATGCGGTAAGTTTGCAATAGAAATTAAAGACCTGATGCAAAATAGCAGAACAATATTGTTTCAAAGTTTTCCCCTTTGGATTAAAGATTTAGTTTAGATCTTGTACTTAATGAATTTAAACTAATAATTCCACATGCTTCATTGCAGAACCTCCACTGGTCAACTTCAGAGTAACTGAAATCGGTCCTGTGTGTGAAGGTGATTCCAGAAATGTTACATTGGTCAATGACGGTTTCTGCAATCATACAGTCAGTAAGTACGATATAATGGTATTTATATACGAAGAGAGAAAAATTACTTTTGTTAATGTTCAATATTTTTATTACCTAATTGATTGGAACAAATATGATAAAATCATCGATCTAATATTGTTCATTATTTTCTATTTTCCGTAGTTGTTTCACCAATAAATGGAACAGCCCTTGGCGGCGAGGACTATGCAGACCACTCTAATATGTTCAGACTTTCTGTTGGCGAAAGTGCTACCTATGAAATCGCAATTTTAGCAAACACAATCTGTGAAACTGAGGAGGAGTATTTTGAGCTGGCATTATACAACCAAACTGGTGATCTACTCGATGAAAATATAAACAACACGTTGTATGTTACAATTTCACCAGACACTCTATGCGGTAAGCATTAAATAACAGATTTGGACTTCAAAATGTTTTTTTTTCTTTAATTACAGATTTAATCCAATTGTTTTTTTATTTGAACTAATCAATAATTCCACGTGCTTCATTGCAGAAACTCCACTGGTCAACTTCAGAGTAACTGATATCGGTCCTGTGTGTGAAGGCGATTCCAGAAATGTTACGTTGGTCAATGACGGTTTCTGTAATCATACAGTTAGTAAGTAAGATACATATATGGTTGTATTTGTATACGAGGGACATTAGTGGAGAGAAAAGTATTTTTGCTAATATTCAAGATTCTTATTAACTACATGATTAAAACAATAAAAACAGAATAATCATCGATATAATGGTTGTATTTGTATGCGAAGGACATTTTAAGAGAGAAAAAGCATTTTGTTAATGTCCAAGATTTTTATTATCTAATTGATTGGAAACAGTATGATAAAATCATCGATCTAATATTTTCAATTATTTTCTATTCTCCGTAGTTGTTTTACCAATAAATGGAACAGCCTTTGGCGGCGAGGACTACGAAGACCACTCTAATATGTTCACACTTTCTGCTGGCGAAAGTGCTACCTATGAAATCATATTTTTAGCAAACACAATCTGTGAGACTGAGGAGTATTTTAAACTGGCATTATTCAACCAAACTGGTGGTCTACTCGATGAAAACACAAACAGCACGGTTTATGTTTTAATTTCACCAGACACTTTATGTGGTAAGCTTACAATAAAAAATAAAGACCTGATGCAAAATAACAGAACAATTTGTTGTCAAAGTTTTCCCCCTTGAATTAAAGATTTAGTTTAGATCTTATATTTTTTTGAATTTACACAAATAATTCCATATGCTTTATTGCAGAACCTCCGCTTGTTAACTTCAGAGTAACTGAAATCGGCCCTGTGTGTGAAGGTGATTCCAGAAATGTTACATTGGTCAATGATGGCTTCTGCAATCATACAGTCAGTAAGTACCAAATGATGGTTATATTTGTATACGAGGTACATTTATAGAGAGAAAAAACATTTTTGCTAATATTCAAGATTCTTATTAACTACATGATTAAAACAATAAAAACAGAATAATCATCGATCTAATATTTTTCATTATTTTCTATTCTCCGTAGTTGTTTCACCAATAAATGGAACAGCACTTGGCGGTGATGACTATGAAGACCACTCTAATATGTTCACACTTTCTGTTGGCGAAAGTGCTACCTATAAAATCATCATATTAGCAAACATAATCTGTGAGACTGAGGAGGAGTATTTTGAGCTGGCATTATACAGCCAAACTAGAAGGTTACTTGATCAAAACACAAACGGCACGGTACATGTTTTAATATCACCTGACACTTTATGCGGTAAGCTTAAAATAAAAATTAAAGATCTGATGCAAAATAGCAGCATTACTTCATTTCACTGTTTATCCCCTTGAATTAAGATTTAGTTTAGATATTGCACTTTTTTAATTTACACAAATATTTCCACTTGCTTCATTGCAGAAACTCCATTGGTCAACTTCAGAGTAACTGAAATCGGTCCTGTGTGTGAAGGCGATTCTAGAAATGTAACATTGGTTAATGACGGTTTCTGTACTCATACAGTCAGTAAGTACGATATGATAGTAGTTGTATTTGTATACAAGGGACATTTAGGCCTATAGAGAGAAAAAAGCATTTTTGTTAATGTTTTTGATTCTCATTACCTAAACAGTGCAATAAAAGTCTAAAAAGAACGGTATCGAACTTCTTCGACATGACGTCATGTTTTTCCCATAAGCCATTGCAAATGTATAAAGAAATACAAAAGATATTACATTAATTGTATGGGACAGTTCATCTAACAAGCTATATGTTTCATACTTGTGGAATACATAGCTAAAGGATTTGTCTAAAAAATGTATGAGGCAGAATTTTAAAATCTTGATTTTGAGTGGAGTTATTAGGAAAAATAAAAGTATTACGTAATACCTTCAATTTTATTTTATATATATAAATCTGACTCATGATATTAAAATTCTGACACATACAAATCTTAGGCGATCACTTCAACTATCTTTTCTATGAATATGAAACATATTTATAGTTAGATGAGCTGTCCCGTACAGTTTATGTAATATCTTATTTATTTCTTTATAGCGTCGCAATGGTTTATGGGAAAAAATGGTGGTATGTCGAAGAAGTTTGATACCGTACTTTTACGACTTTTACTGGACTGCTAAAGGTTGAAATCAATATAACAACAAAACAAAATCATCGATCTAATACTTTTCATTATTTTGTTTTTTACGTAGTTGTTTCACCAATAAATGGAACAGCCCTTGGTGGCGAGGACTACGAAGACCACTCTAATATGTTCACACTTTCTGTTGGTGAAAGTGCTACCTATGAAATCGTCATTTTAGCAAACACAATCTGTGAGACTGAGGAGGAGTATTTTGAGCTGGCATTATACTACCAAACTGGAGGTCTACTCGATGAAAACACAAACGGCACGGTGCATGTTTTAATTTCACCTGACAATTTATGTGGTAAGCTTAGAATAAAAAAAGACTTGATGCAAAATAGCAGAACAACTTCGTTTGAATGCTTATCCCCTTGAATTAAAGATTTAGTTTAGATCTTGCACTTTTTGAATTAACACAAATATTTCCACTTGTTTCATTGCAGAACATCCACTGGTAAACTTCAGAGTAACTGAAATCGGTCCTGTATGTGAAGGTGATTCTAGAAATGTTACGTTGGTCAATGACGGTTTCTGTAATCATACAGTAGGTAAGTGTGACTTAACGGTTGTATTTGTATACGAGGGACATTTATATGGAGAAAGGCGTTTTTGCTAATGTTCAAAATTCTTATTACCTTAATTATTGAAACCATTACGACAAAATCATCGACCTTATATTTTTTTTATTATTTTGTATTTTTCTGTAGTTGTATCCCCAATAAAAGGAACAGCCCTTGGCGTTGAGGACTACGAAGACCACTCTAATATGTTCACACTTTCTGTTGGCGAAAGTGCTACCTATGAAATCATCATTTTAGCAAACACAATCTGTGAGACTGAGGAGGAGTATTTTGAGCTGGCGTTATACAACCAAACTGGAGGTTTACTCGATGAAAACACAAACAGTACGGTGTATGTTAAAATTTCATCTGACAATTTATGTGGTAAGTATAAAATAACAGATTAGGATATGCTTATATTTTCTTGAATTAAAGGTTTAATCCAAATGTTATTTTATTATGTATTAAACAATAATTCCGCATGCTTCATTTCAGAACCTCCACTGGTCAACTTCAGAATATCTGAAATCGGTCCTGTGTGTGAAGGCGATTCCAGAAATATTACGTTGGTCAATGACGGTTTCTGTAATCATACAGTCAGTAAGTACGATATAATGGTTGTACTTGTATGCGAAGGACATTTATAGAGAGAAAAAGCATATTTGCTAATGTTGAAGATTCCTATTGCCTAAATGATTGAAACCAATATATCAGAATCATCGTTCTAATATTGTTCAGTATTTTGCATTTTTCCGTAGTTGTTTCTCCAATAAATGAAACAGCTTTTGGCGGCAAGGACTACGAAGATCACTCTAATATGTTCACACTTTCTGTTGGCGAAAGGGCTACCTATAAAATCACAATTTTAGCAAACACAATCTGTGAGATTGAGGAGTATTTTGAGCTGGCATTATACAACCAAACTGGAGGTCTACTCGATGAAAACACAAACGGAACAGTGCATGTTACAATTTTATCTGACCATTTATGCGGTAAGCATCAAATAACAGATTTGGATTTCAAAAATGATTTTTTAATTAAAGTTTTAATCCCAGTGCTATTTTATTTCGAATTAAAACAATATTTCCATGCGCTTCATTGCAGAACCTCCACTGGTTAACTTCAGAGTGAATGAAATCGGTCCTGTGTGTGAAGGTGGTTCTAGAAATGTGACATTGGTTAATGACGGTTTCTGTAATCACACAGTAGGTAAGTGTGACTTAACGGTTGTATTTGTATACGAGGGACATTTAACCCTAAAAGAGCCGGGGGGGGGGGGCGGAATCCGCCCCCCCCCTCCGGAATTTTTATTATACCTCCGCCGGTTGTTATTTTTTCGCGCTGAAACTTCTTGACTTTTTTCCTCAAAGCCTTGCGCTTCTT
>JXSR01S022892.1:21988-41506 GCA_000969725.1 Ophiothrix spiculata
TTAAGATTCTCATTACCTAAAGCTTGAAACCAATATAACAACAAAACAAAACCATCAATCTAATATTTTTCATTATTTTGTTTTTTACGTAGTTGTTTCACCAATAAATGGAACAGCCTTTGGCGGCGAGGACTACGAAGACCACTCTAATATGTTCACACTTTCTGTTGGTGAAAGTGCTACCTATGAAATTGTCATTTTAGCAAACACAATCTGTGAGACTGAGGAGGAGTATTTTGAGCTGGCATTATACAACCAAACTGGAGGTCTACTCGATGAAAACACAAACGGCACGGTGCATGTTTTAATTTCACCTGACAATTTATGTGGTAAGCTTAGAATAAAAAAAGACTTGATGCAAAATAGCAGAACAACTTCGTTTCAATGTTTATCCCCTTGAATTAAAGATTTAGTTTAGATCTTGCACTTTTTGAATTAACACAAATATTTCCATTTGCTTCATTGCAGAACCTCCACTGGTCAACTTCAGAGTAACTGAAATCGGTCCTGTGTGTGAAGGTGATTCCAGAAATGTTACATTGGTCAATGACGGTTTCTGTAATCACACAGTAGGTAAGTGTGACTTAACGGTTGTATTTGTATACGAGGGACATTTATATGGAGAAAGGCATTTTTGCTTATGTTCAAAATTCTTATTACCTTAATTATTGAAACCATTATGACAAAATCATCGACCTTATATTTTTTATTATTTATTATTTTTCTGTAGTTGTTTCCCCAATAAATGGAACAGCCCTTGGCGTTGAGGACTACGAAGACCACTCTAATATGTTCACACTTTCTGCTGGCGAAAGTGCTACCTATGAAATCATCATTTTAGCAAACACAATCTGTGAGACTGGGGAGGAGTATTTTGAGCTTGCGTTATACAACCAAACTGGAAGTTTACTCGATGAAAACATAAACAGCACGGTGTATATTATAATTTCATCTGACCATTTATGTGGTAAGCGTAAAAAATCAGATTTTGATTAAAATGTATTTTTTGTTGAGTTAAAGATTTAAATCAAATGTTATTTTATTTTGAACTAAACAAATTATATTTCCACGTGCTTTTTTGCAGAACCTCCACTGGTCAACTTCAGAATAACTGAAATCGGTCCTTTGTGTGAAGGTGATATTAGAAATGTTACGTTGGTCAATGACGGTTTCTGTACTCATAAAGTCGGTAAGTACGATATAATGGTTGTATTTGTATACAAGGGATATTTATAGAGAGAAAAGGCATTTTTGCTAATAACAGTGTACATTTTCAAGATGGACTTTTAAAAGTCCAGAATTATTAACATTCGGGGTGTTTTTGCATTTGGTCTTTGAGTTTAGTATGAATTCATACTAGCGTATATGAGATAAGTATGAATTCATACTAGCATGCAAGCACGGCATGGGTGGAGCGTTTAAAGTTAATGGTTTAGGTATGAATTGATTCCTTTGAGTTCAGTGTATGGTCTATGAATTAAGTATGAATTCATACTTGTGTGTGCAGTGTACGGTGTATGAGTTAAGTATGAATTCATACTTGTAGATCAGCTAAAGCATGCAAACCAAAACCATATTTTTTGTAAAATTTGATGGTTTTTGGTTTTTTTAAATTCAACCAACCGCACACGTTTTATGGGTTGCACACGGGCGCACTTTGCCTTTTTAAAGCTCACCCGTGTCAAAATGACTACGCAATAATTGAGCCCATACGCATCAGCTTTCAATGGTAAAAGAGCGTTTGAAAGGGTCGCACAGATACGCCAAAATGCTACAAATGTTGCGTACGTACGCATAAATGTTTCACTGTCTGCGCAAAGGTTGCAGACGGACGCATAAGTGTTTTAAAGGTTATAGAAGTGTTTTATTGTTTGCGTTTTAATGAACGCACGCGGTTTAGAAATAGACGCGCACTTAGCTAGGAGTATGCGCTTTAATGGTTAGGCCTATAGTGTGAAACGGTTGCATTGTATTCTTAGTAAGTAAAGACACGCACATATAATCTTTTAGATGGGGCAACATCGCGGGTTTGCAACATGGTATCTCCTATTTTTGCGTTCCAGGAAATCTTATGCGTACGAATTCCTAAACAGATAATTTGTGCACAGTATGGTTAGTATTAGATGACCTTTTGCAATATATTCGCCGTTGTTAAGGAACGTTACTAGGTATTAAGAAATTAAATCCACTTGAAGAAATTAACATGACAAAGAGCAAACTATGGGAATACCCTATATTTTGCATTTATAAAGTGAAAATTTACTTTACTCATCTGCAAGCCAGTACTAGACAAGCAAGCACATAGAATTGCTTTTTGATTAGTTTTTTTTTGAAGTCCGAACCTACTTTTGAACCAGTAACACTTTGGCATAGGCGAAAAAAACATATATAAGAAAATTTTTCAATGTTGAATCAATAGGAAAACAGAAAAAACGTTCCTTTCTATGAAAAATCACCAATTTTTGATTATTTTACGGCAAAAAGTTCAAGTTTCATTTTGAAATTGCATGCGTCAGTTAACCTCGTCCTTCTGCAAAAGAACTGTCCCGACACGACCCATCACCCTCCCAACCCCCAAAAAAAAGTTTAAAAAAAACCCGAAAAAATTCCCAATAACCCTCCTTTGTACTAACAATACAACCCACAAACGGTCGATGAAATCTTAACCGATATACCTAAGCATAAGCGATCCGTGCCGTGTTTGCATACTCTAGTATAAATTCGTACTTATCTAATAGACCGCACACTGCTCTATAGTATGAATTCATACTTAACTCATTGACCAAAAACAAAAACACCCAAATTGTCTATAAATCTGGACTTTATAAAGTCCACGTTGAAAAAGTACACTGTTTAATGTTTACGGGCATTTTCACGGTAACGGAAGGACAATCACAGAATTTTTCTGTATTTCAAACGCATACATTGCCAAAATTGAATTGGACAAAATAAAACTAATTCCATATTTAGTTGAGTATACCTGAAAGCATTCATATTCGACAGGAATTTTTTCATAAAAATTCTTCTGTCGCAAAATATGCATATTAATGAGGTCGGTCACGGAAGGACAGCAAAACGGACATGGTTTTTCACCTTGAGAACATTTTTAAAAAAATTTATGAAAGTTTTGAAGAAATTTTATTTCAAAGTTACTGAATGCATTGCTTGGTGTTTCTGCAATAGTTTGCCACATTCCACATCAGAATATTCCCTACGTTTATGTTTTAACAATGCGAAACGCGAAGGGATCATGGTCACGGAAGGACGGTAACGGAAGGACAATTTGTCCGCTGATTTGTGGGTGCACTGAACCGTAAAGCCTGGTAAGGATTAACAAAAAATTCAACCTCATGTGTAAATTTGAGCCTTACTTAAGCCATTTAGAACAATAACACCCAAGTAAACAACCAAGAATGGGTTGAAAAAATTAAATAAAAATTACTACTTTTCATTCTGAAAATCAAGAAATTTGACCAAAAATCAGGCTTTTAAAAGAAATTTCATAGACATCTTTGTTCAGTCTTTTCAGAATTAAGTACATTTTAAAGAGCTTCAAAATAGCTTTCTTTTGATACCAAATATATGGTGGAAGCATTTTTCATTGAATAGTTACATCCTTTTTTCAATATTTTTCTCATGTTCACTTTTTCGTGAAAATGCCCTTACCTAAAGCTTGAAACCAATATAAAAACAAAACAAAATCATCGATCTAATATTTTTCATTATTTTGTATTTTCCGTAGTTGTTTCACCAATAAATGGAACAGCCCTTGGTGGCGAGGACTACGAAGACCACTCTAATATGTTCATACTTCCTGTTGCTGAAAGTGCTACCTATGAAATCATCATTTTAGCAAACACAATCTGTGAGACTGAGGAGGAGTATTTTGAGCTGGCATTATACAACCAAACTGGAGGTCTACTCGATGAAAACACAAACGGCACGGTGCATGTTTTAATTTCACCTGACAGTTTATGCGGTAAGCTTAGAATAAAAATTAAAGACCTGTAGCAGAACAACTTCGTTTTAATGTTTATCCCCTTGAATTAAAGATTTAATTTAGATCTTGCACTTCTTGAATTTACACAAATATTTCCACGCGCTTCATTGCAGAACCTCCACTGGTCAACTTCAGAGTAACTGAAATTCGTCCTGTGTGTGAAGGTGATTCTAGAAATGTTACATTGGTCAATGACGGTTTCTGTAATCACACAGTAGGTAAGTACGACATATTTGGCTGTTTGTTTTACATGAGGGGCAATAAGTATATACATTAAGCGGTTTTGCTGATACATGTATATATATTCTTGCAAGAAGAAAATCGGTCAAAATGAGCGTCACTTAATCGATTATTAATGGATTTTTAATGATCCATTGGCTAAGAGATCCCTATCCAGTAGAATACTATTGAAACGCTATAAAACTTCACATATGACGAGGCAAAAGATAATGCATAGAACCAATCATGCCAATTGTATATCGAAATCGATCAAATACGGTTTCCATCAAAGACAACATCTTTACCATGAATGTTAGGTATCACATCCATCTGCAAAATTAACATTTTCCTTGAAAATTATTCATGAAATATTAAGGATCCATTAAAACTCGTTGAAAGGATGAGGAAGTTTGGAAATTTAACAAGACGTCACTACAATGTTTTCAATCACCTTGTAATTGTTACAAACAAGTCTGTGTTCACAAAGTCTATGTTAAATCATCTATGGTTTCGCTGAAACAACCACACACTGGACCAGTTACAAGATCTTCAATGGACAAAACTCAAATTACTACTTATGTCGGCAGAAACAGAATCGGCGACCGTGCTTTAATGTTTTCAATCACCTTGTAATTGTTACAAACAAGTCTGTGTTCACAAAGTCTATGTTAAATCATCTATGGTTTCGCTGAAACAACCACACACTGGACCAGTTACAAGATCTTCAATGGACAAAACTCAAATTACTACTTATGTCGGCAGAAACAGAATCGGCGACCGTGCTTTCCAAGCTGCAGCACCAAGACTATGGAATTGCCTCCCACGTAACATCAGGGAGGCATGCTCAGTAACCAGTTTTAAAAAACTGTTAAAATCTCATTATTATGCTTATTAAATTTGCTTTGTTATATTTTGTTTGTTCTCACTGCTAATGCGCGCCTTGATCTTTTTGTAAAGGCGCTATAAAAATCCTGTATGTATGTATGTATGTATGTATGTATGGTTTAATAAATCAAAATCGCTAGTTAACTCATATTCTTATTCATTAACAGTGATTTCAACCGTAGACGCAACAGCAACCAGTGGAATTGATTTCGAGGATAGATCCCAGACGTACACGTTATCTACCGGAGAAAGTGTCACCTATGAATTCCAGACGTTTACCAATGAACTTTGTGAGGATGACGAGTACTTTGAGATTGCACTATACGATGAAAACGGAAGTATCCTGGACCAAAATACAAATAGCACTGTGAATGTTACAATTTCTACTGACTCAGTTTGCGGTAAGCATCTGATGACAGAAATTTTGGCGCCAGATTTATTTTTTTAATTTTAACCGTCGTCTTCCTGAGAGGTGGTTAGTTATCACCTCCTAATAGTTTATCGCCAAAAAATGGAAAGCAAAGTTACCCTGGGCATTTAAGTGATTACTTTTACATCTTTTGTGGTCATCCTAAGGTGGGAGCATGGCAGGCCGTCGAAGTCCTAGAGTAGGGGTTGGTACTTGGTAGCCACCTGAAATAATTTGAAGTCGCCTTTTTGTAAAATATCGCAGTATTCTTTTTTAATTTTTTCAGAACCTCCAATGATCAATTTCAGAGCGAAGGAAATCGGTCCGTTGTGTGAAGGTGATTCTAGAAATATTACATTGGTCAATGACGGTTATTGTATCCACACAGTAAGTAAGTAGACAATAACAGATACGGAAATCGGTCGAGATGGTAGATCGGTCGAGATTTCGAGATGGAAATCAGTCGAGATGGAAATCGGTCGAAGTGACTTGACACCCAGATGAATACATCATAACGTGACTAAGAAGGTAGGTGCACCTTTCTCTGTGAAGTGCCTTTGTGCCCTCCTGATATCTTGATGACTTCTTTTATTTCAAGTATTTTTTGTCATGTTTTTCCAAGGATTTTGGACTCTCTCGATTGATAACATGGTTAGCCCGTACTACATGGTCTGAAATGGCAGACTTAGTTTGTTTTTGTTTGAAAGCTCCACGTTCTGAGCAAGTAAAGGGTGGTTCTTCGCTAAGTGTTAATTTCTGGCTTTAACAAAAATGAGAAAAAAAGTTTTTCAAATCACAATTTTTTTTCTTGGAATGTGTTCACAATAGTGCACAAATACTAGAATGAGCACTCGGCGCAATCTTTAGAGCCTCAAAATAATGTTATGCGACATCTAATTTTCAGTGTTGTATCATAGGGAAAACCATTAAAAGTCATTTCCGTAACACTATTTGTTATGGAAATGACAATCAGACAGTAAATGTCAAGCTGAGTAAATTCTACTACGTATCCTCAATATCTGAACACAAATGAAGAACCATTGAGGGGGGTTCTTTCAAATGGAGAAAACCACATTGATTATTACTCAGATTTTATTGCCAATATGAACAGATGAAAGTGTCAAGAAATCATTTCCGTAACGGTAAAAAGTTACGGAAATGACCGTTACGGAAATGATGATTTAAACATTTAGACCAGTATAACGTCTCTCGAGGGCGATGCCTGGCGTGACTGTTTATATATTAGGGTACAGGTCACAATTCTGTTTGCACTGACAATCAAAACGGACATTAATTTCCTATATTTATAGTGTTATACAGCGTTACGGAAATGACACTGAATAAAAATACTTTCGCTCATTTTTGCAAAAGTCTGTATTTTGATGGATATTCATCGGAGATACCGGAGATAAATGATGTGTGCCAAGTAGCCAATTCATGCAGGTACTTAATGACCAGGTTAATTTTTGGATTCAGTGTTTTCAATTTTATAGACTGCCCTTCAAAATGTTCGTTACGGAAATGACTCAAATACAGGGACAGGATTTTTTAAACAAAAATGGTAAAATTTAGGATTCAATTGATACATTATGGCATTATTTGATAGATAGGATATGTTATACTAGTAAATACTTAGTGATCAAGAGTATTTCCAAAAAGAAAAATTTCACTACCAAATAAATAATGACAATTGTAATTTTAAGCGTAACCATAGGGACATAGGGTTTTCGGGGGGTTTGCATCAAACATGAGGAAAAATAACAACCTTTAACTTTGTTTATCAAGGTTTTTATGATTTTTTATAATAAAGATCATATTTATCAAGACAAAACCACAAAATAAATATTTCAGAATTGTATTTTTTTAAATTTATTGTGAGTTAAAGTAGCGGGACACCAAAATAGACACTTAGCGAAGAACCACCCTAAAACGCTTTGCGTAAACCTTCTTATCTTCGTTTGATGTTCCGACAGAGAGGAGGGTACCCACCTTCTAAGTCACGTTTATGACCCACTTTCAACATCTAATACCAAGAAGTCGATTCAATTTCAAAGCGTCTAGTATTAAACGTCACATTCTAGTAAACCGGTATATCTAGGATTTTTCATAAATTGAGTAAACTTTTCTTTCTGACAATAGATTCATCAGGTTTGGTTGAAATCGAAGTCTCCCGACAAAAATGTGAGACAAAATATTAATACAGTGAGTACAAACTTGGTTTTGACAAATTAATATCAGGATTTCAACCAAACCTGATGAATCTATTGTTAGAAAGAAAAGTTTACTCAATTTATGAAAAATCGTAGATGGTTATTTATTTCATTCCTATACAACCTTATAATAGTGGTTTCAACCGTGGACGCAACGGCAACGAGTGTAGATGATTTTGCGGACAAATCACAGAGGTACACGCTATCTTCGGGGGAAAGTGTCACCTATGAAATCCAGACGCTTGCAAATGAACTTTGTGAGGATGATGAGTACTTTGAGATCGCACTATACAATGAAAGTGGAAGCATCCTAGACCAAAATACAAATAGCACCGTGAATGTTACTATTTCTAAAGATTCTGCTTGTGGTAAGCAATTGGTGGGCGGTTGAGAGATATTGATTGGTAGCCAACAGTTAACTAAAAATGGGTTGGAATAGGTGGATTGATTCCCTACAATACGTCTTGATGAAATTTGAAAAAGAAGAGAGACGAAGATGATAGCAGAGCGGAAAGAGTATTAAAATATATTAGAGAATTGGCCTATTAGAGAAGAAGAGACCCTTTTCTTTTAACAAAATTGACACTCCTCTGTCTATATTTGTGATTTTTTTTCAGAACCTTTACTTATCAACTTCAGAGTTACTGAAATCGGTCCATTGGGTCAAGGGGATTCTAGTAACGTTACTTTAGTTAATGATGGCTATTGTGATCGGACAGTTGGTAAGTACGAGAGGTTAATCGTCTCTCACATCTGACAACCGCGCCAAAATTAATTGATAATAATAGTTGCTCTAAACTGAAGATCTTTATCGATACGCGGAAAAGTAAAACAACATCTGGCTTCATCTTCACATTTTCAAACAATCTCGAAGAGAAATGGAAGGTTATAATATAAAACAATTTATCTATTTTGCACAGTTGTTTCAACAAAAAATGCAACGGCATCCAGTGGAGAGGATTTTGAAGAAAGAGCTGAAACATTTACACTTTCATCCGGGGAGAGCGCTATTTATGATATCCAGACATACGTAGACGACGTCTGTGAACATGACGAGTACTTTGAGGTCGCCCTGTACAATCAAGATGGAAGTCTTCTAGATCAGAACACAAATGGATCAGTGAATGTGGCTATTTCCCCCGATTCAATTTGTCGTAAGTATCAAAGAAGACGGATGAGATGGACAAGAAGGGCGTGATGGAAGAATACAAAATCATGTAAAGATGGTTTGATTTAAACCTCGTGTTATCCAGTTGTGGCAAGATGGACCAATTCCAGTTAACGGTAAGTTGGATGTGTCTTCTTTGTGTTTTAATGCTCGCATTTTGATCGTTTCCCTATCATTTAATTTGGATTGCATTTAATCATCATAATACATTTAAAAGGAGACACTCTGATTTGTACAGTACACACCCAGGGTACACACCATAAAGTTAGTCTGAGGCTGAGCTCTCAGACCCATACTCCTTTGCATTACATAATGGTCTGTGATAACAGCCAGTGACTCGTATGAAAATCTGACAGAAATGTGAAATATATATGAAGCAGAGACACCTCTTATAGCAACAGACGACTTGATCACTATCAACTTGGTTCAAGAAGAATTCATAATCAAAAGCTTTGATCGTGGACTGCCGAAATCAACAAAGTTGACAGAGCAAGATGGCGTCAAAATAATAAAAACATGCAAACAAACCTCTGATTTTTTCAATCCAAATTTTCCCAGTAGTCATTGTAATTACTTTTTAGTAAAGCGGAATTGATACTCATAGGTCCTGTCAGTCACCAATGAAAAATATTTTTTGGCCATTGCGCTATTCGTGGTTGCCATTAATGACATACATGTCACAGTATGTCACAAGTTCACACTTTTAGAGGAAAAACCCCGTAAAATAATAAGATGCGGACAATCTGTATGCAAATATATGTAATGTGCGATTCCAGAGTTACGTTGGGACCAAAAAACACTGTTAAATGGCTTCAGAACCTAGCATAGACTTTCTATCCATAAGTTTGTTGTTGAGAATAGACCTAACCCCGGGGGGAAGGGGGGGGGGTTAAGACATGTAGGTTTTTAAAAATCATTTTTATGTATAATTGTGTTTAATTACATTAATTACAATTTTGTTAACTGAAGCCTTCGTACTTTATTGAGATATTTTACAAAAGATTTCAACAGTGCTAGTGTATATCTGGTAAGCAGTACAGTTGCAGAATTTACGTGGATTAGTTTGCAAAAAAGAAAAACTTATTTCTGCACTCTATTTTCAGTTTAGAGGGTGTTCTATAAATCTTCATCGTGATTTTTCGCTCATCTTGCATGGCACATTTCATCTTTAGAATATATACAGAATTACATTGACAGAAATATCTAATATAGGATTACATTGACAAAAACACCCAAGAATACAGACATACATCTTTAGTAATGTTTCAAGTGTGTTTGTTCTTTATTAATTACATTCTTTTGGCTGACATACATATCAACAAATAAATATTATGTACAGTGTACTTTGAAAGACGCATACGGTACTATTTAATTCAGCGCAGTTTAATCAAACGTTCTGCATTCAAAAGACAAAGTCCCGGGGGACACATATAAATTGAAGTACACTTGTGTGAACAAACGTTTTCATAAAACCCCTCAAGTTTCAGCTCTCCTTGGAAAAAGTGCCCCTAAACAAGGATTTTATCGTAGTTTAACCTAAAATCTTACGTCCTGATTGTTGGGTTAGTTTCGTCATTGGCTTATTATGTAAAATACCCTCTTTTTTTTGTTTAAAATCAGTATTTTTGTTTTCAAAAACACCTCTAAATATCGGATCAGTGATTTCTGTGTTGCTCAGAAAAAATTACCTCTTTTTCCATTTTTTGTTCACACATGTAGGGTATTATACACTCTGCTTTAGCTGAGAGGTCCCCTTGGGACAAAGTGTTTTTCTGATCTTGCCCTTCACATCAACAGAGTAAATTTTGATTTGTTCCGATAGACATATACATTCATTTATGACGTAATTCAATCAATACTTCCATATTCAAACAGCATTCACATGGTATCTTGCCTTTCCCCGCTTTCAAGCGTCAATATTAGGCTTACGTGAGGAAATAATATAGAGAGATAACATTGCAAAGTACTGTTGACGATGATTTTGACCTTGAACTACTAATTGCAAATAGTGTAAAAACTTTCTTGGACAGGAAAGAAAGAAAAATGAACTTAAGTAAAAAAGTTTACTGTTGACGTTTATTTTGATCTGACGCTTCATTTTACATGTAAATGGTGTGATTAAAACAAAGATAATGCCTACCATACAAAATTTGAAAAATGTTTGTTCCTCTAATAATGTACTGTATAAGTGCAACTCGTTCAATGAAAAGTTTTTATTATTTCATTTCAATTTGAAAAAGACTGCCATTTTGTTACATTAGTTTTCAGTGTCATCCTAAATCTGTTATGGTGAACCTAGATATAAGAGATCCCGTTTGAGACTGGCGAGTGTTAAACTCAATATTGTGGGTTGAGCACCAAGACCAAATCTGCGTAACATAATCTCAAGATCAAAACAATTTAAGGCTAGGTGTTTTTTTTTCAAGATGAATGATCTAATTAAATCATTCATGTTGAAAGTTCCATTCAAGCCATTTTGTTCTTTCCATATGATGTCAAGAGTTGAGCACCACTAGTCCGTATCCGCGAAACACAATCCCAAGATCAAACTAGAGCTACTGTGCCCTTTGCCAAGGGCACGAGGGAAGTTACGTGGGGGAATCTTTTGATTTTCCAAGTCAAGCGGAGCATAAATCGCTGGTCCAAGATGAACAATTTGACACTTTAACCTTTGAAATCGAAAAAGTTGAAAATTTGACCTTTATTTTGACCTTTGACCCCCATGGAAAGGTCAGACGATAGGGTCATCATGGACACATTTGATCGCTGGTCCAAGAGAAACAATATGACACCTTAGGCTTTGAAATTAGTCAAAGTTGATAATTTGACCTTTCCAATGACTTTTGTTTTGACCTTTGACCCCAAGAAAGGGTCGGATGATGGGGTCACTGTTGACACTTTTGATCACTGGTCAAAGACGAACAATTTGACACCTTAAACGTTGAAATCGGTCAAAGTTGAAAATTTGACCTTTGTTATGACCTTTGACCCCCAGGGAAAGGCCGGACAACAGGGTCATTATTGACACTTTTGGTCGCTGGTCCAAGACAAACAATTTGACACCTTAATCTTTGAAATCGGACAAAGTTGAAACTTTGACCTTCCTTATGACCTCCAAGAAAAGGTCAGACGACGGGGTCACCATGGACACTTTTGATCGCTGTTCCAAGACGAACAATTTGACACCTTAACCTTTGAAATCGGACAAAGTTGATAATTTGACTTCTCCATTGACCTTTCTTTTGACCTTTGACCACCAAGGAATGGTCGGACGACGAGATCACCGTTGACACTTTTGATCGTTGGTCAAAGATGAATAATTTGACACCTCAAACGTTGAAATCGGACAAAGTTGAACATTTGACCCATCTGGGTCACCCTTGAGGTCACGAAAAGTGATAACTTTTTTAGCTTGTCACCCATAGATGCTTGTGACCAAGTTTGGTCGAAATCCGATTCATCGTTTTTGAGTTGAAACCGTTGCCAGAAAGAAAGAAACAAAGAAAGAAAGAAAGAAAGAAATGGCAAGAAACCAATAAGTTACGTGGTAACCACGTAACTTAAAGATGTCAAGACCAGATAGGACAAACTCTAAAAAAAGCTAACTATAAAGGTCAAGACTCTTTACCAAGTGCAAACAACAGGTTACGCTATATATTTGCCTTTGTTCGTCTGATACCCCGGCGCGCGTCTCATTACGGTATGGTGTTTATTACCGCCGTATTTATTTCAGTGCGCAATACCGAGGCACGAATGAGCATAATTCAACTTTCCATTTTGATCACAGCAACATGTTGCGAACCTGATGTATTTTGTCGCAAAAGCTCATCGCTATCGTAATTATGAAAACAACCTCTGCTACAGTGCGACAATCAACTGTGATTCGCGACGTTCACCCTATTAAAGTGGCGTTGATTCACCGCGACTTGAAGATTCTAAACAGCTTTAGACTTTTTCTCAAAATCTATTCAATGATCTTCAAAACGGTAAGGTTACAGATTGGTTCCACCAAATTACGTACCAGCATCGTTATTATACGGAATTCGGTCAACAAGATACTACAGAGAAAATAATACACAGTGTGCGTCAAATTCATTGAAGTGGGTCCATTTTGTCTCAGTATAGTGATTCGCTACATGGCTGAAGTGAGTTATTGCAGAGACAAGTTTATTCACTTAGACGAATTTGACGCACCATTTTAAGTGAATTTGACGTTTTCTTTGTAGTTAGACAATTTTAAATTGTTCTCAAGTGCAATAAAGCTGACAAAATATTCATACACTAGTACTTCAAGCAACATTTGACACCTATTTGCCAACAATTTGTAGTACCTTAAACCAAAACGAAACAAATTGGCGTAAGCTTAAGACTCGGTCAAACATCAACGTATTTAGACCAACGAACGCCTTCCATACAAACGTTTTATATAGTGAACGTATGCCTAACAGACACCACCGTGTTAATAACGAATTGAACGTAAGCCTAACGGATACAACCGTCAAGATGGATAAAGAATTGAACGTTCTTACGATCGAACAACAATTATGAAACAAAAACGTTTAGATTAAGGGTACGTTTGGCTCCATACGTTAATGTGTAAAAGAGTCGTCAACAATCATGTTAAACTGGTTTTGGAGTGACAAAGTAGCTGCCTGCGGGTCGATAAGCCTGATGATGACGTCGCAAATACTTTCGGAAATCCACATTGGAGTTGAAAAAAGAAAGATCTACGCGAGCAACATGCGAGCCACTGAACAGCAAGTCAGCCGATACGATTACTGAGGCTATCTATACGGGGGCGCAGATCAAGATCAATCTACATCTTCGTAAGTCGCTCTGCATCTAGACTCAGGCTATTTGTAAATTCGAATCTGACACGCTTAGCTTCCTTCAAAGTGATGTACGGACTCTGGATTTAAGATCTGGGTCTCGAAGATGCGCATTGATTTCGATCCGCTAGGCTCTCGTGTAGACAGCCCTGCTAAAGCGTAAGATAATTAGGATGATATGTGTGAAGATTAAATCAGTTTACTGGACTTACTTGTTTAGAGCAAACTACGTTTCATGTTACCCCTGTAACACTTCGTCAGGTTTTGACCCGCTGGATTGGTCACGTGACAGACGACTCGGGATGGATTTGATAGCCTCGTAATTAATTAATAATTAGGATGACATGACTTTGTAAATGAGAAATAATTGCTGAACTTTAAATTCATTAGTAGGTTTCATATTAGAACTCATCGAGGCACAAACAGGACTCAATGGTTTGGAAAAAAGGCTCTTTTGAATTATGACAGGACAGTCGTAAGTTTATCATGTTTATAGTGTGCTAGAGGCATAAGTGTTCAACTTTTAAGAATGCAGATTTTACGACGTGTATATTTGAAAAACAAATGACAATCTCATAAATACGTTGTGCTTCCTCCAGCTGGTAGCGGCCACGCCATCTTTTTGTCCCCATTTGCGTCCCTATCGAAACTTTTATACGGTGAAATTGGCCTAGCAGTAGGCACACTGTTGCCATTCATTTCCATGCTTCCGGGTGCGATTCCTACATGGTTTTTGCGAGCAAATCTGGACGAACTAGTAATGGCGTATGTGTTGCTACGATAGCACCTCATGGTAGACATGCAGAAGACCTCTTTACAACCACGCCGAAAATTCGAGTTGTAATACGAATATATTAACGGATTTGAAGCGCTTGACGCAAAAGCTATCCATACGCAAGCAATATAAATAGTTGGATCCGCATAGTAAGGTCTAGTGCTAGTATAAACCAATTGCGCAATAAAAAATGGCGTCCATGATAAAAAGTACACGCCTGTTACAATCATAAGCATTTTGGCTGTTTTGACTTTAGTTCGAGGCACTGCATTCATTGTTCGCTGTACTGTTCTTCCACTTACACCAACGTTCCAAATATGACGGATTATCTTAGCGTAGATAAACACTATTAATATGGACGGGAGGAGATACTCAATTAACACTATAAACGCTGTATATACGATGCCAGCTGCATCGTGGTTAATAAACGTATCACAGAATGAAGTCTCGTATGGAAGAGATACATTAAAAAAATAAAACGACGGGCAAGACAAGACTATAGATATAATCCAGCTGGTGCCAATCATTCGTTTAGCTTTTCCTCTTGTTATTTTAAAACTAAGCGGGTAAATAATGGTATAGAACCTGTCGACTCCGATGGCAAGTAACACATATACTGTAGCACCGGGTGCCATATATTGTAAAAATCGGACGAATCTGCAGATAAAGTCTCCAAAAGGCCATTCTTGTGCTACCACACGCCCAAGTATAAAGGGCATGCAAAGTAAGGCCATACATAGATCTGCAAAACTAAGTGACACCACAAAATAATTGGTGGTACTTTGAAGTCGTCTGCTTCGGTGCACAACTAATATAACCAACACATTTCCAAATATGGATAAAAGCCATAATAAACTGGCGGTAAAAATTTCCAACGCAATTTGCCAGTTTGGTCTTGTAATTACTACTTGTAATGGACTTGTATTTAAGGTAACTGTTATGTTGACTGTTGTAGACACAAATGAAGGATCAATGAACATTCCAGACACTGTACTTGTACTGGATAAAGTCACTGATGTCATGATGACGTAACTGCAGCCTGACTTGCTGTATTTGGGCAGAATAGGTAAAGAAGATCAAAGGATTACTAATACATCCCGAAACTGTTCTCCCTCCTGCACCCGATGACGTCATACGTGATGTCACCGATGATGTAGCTCCAAGGTCATAGAACTCCATGAACATTGTTGGTAGTGTTTCATGTTTTATTTATGTTCTCTTTTAATGGTTGGTTTTAACAAGGTTCAGTCAATTTACCATGATGAGTCTGCAACAAAGAGAATATAAAAGAAGAAATTTACTCTTTAAAAGTATACAAAAACATTATTATTTTATTGTCACGTTAAATGCCTATTACTATTGTACAACTAGACAGGTTCTCGGATTTTACATCTTAATTTTAAATTATATCACTTAAGGACGGTCGCGGTGATCAGTTCCTACCTATAGATTTTTTTATTTTTTCCTAGTTAATAGATTATAGTCTAAACTTCAAAATTCAGCAATAAAAAAGTGGGGGATGGTCATATATTATATGATGACGTCATTTTCCTTTATATTGACGATAACTTGAAAACTCGAGCGTTAGGTTAATTAACGTAATTCACATTTTTTCAGTTCAATGTTATAAAACCAAATTCCACATATACCCGGCGATGAAAATTTTATTTTAGATTTTACACCATGTAATTTTATCTCCAGCTATTTTATTATAATTGTCACTTTGAATGCTCATTATATAACTAGACATGTGCACATATTTGATGTTGCAAAAGACAATTACTTTTTTTTTTGACAGGAATAGGCAGTAACAATGACGTTAGATGTGTATACCACAAAATCAATTTGATTTTTTGACCTTCAAAAATGCTATATAGATGACTTTTCACTAAAATATCATTAGTTTTCATGTCGTATGTGCCAGACGTCAGCAACAAGGAATCGTAGACTGACCTCTGTTATACCGGTACGTCATGCGCCCCTGACGTGTAAAACCGTTAGCCTTGGGCTACAAAAAGTACAAAACTTTCCCCAGTAAATTCCGTTATTTTACTGAATTTTTTACATTGTATAGTTTAAATATTGTAATCATGACAAAATATTGCCTGTTCTTAGATGTGTTTTGTTATGACATCATAAGAGTGACGTTACTGGATGCTTCATCTTGTTGTTGTTTACTTCTATTTGCTTAATTGCTACTTGTTTTTCTACCTTTTATGAGCCACCTAATTGCATCATGAAACCAAACAACGTGATTTTATCTCGAAGTTTTAATTAAAAATGCTAAAATGACCGATAGTTTGGTTTATATTTGTTTACAAAAATAAAACAACTCTTAACCTTTGATTGATATAGTACTAGTAGGGGAGGGTGGGTGAGTTGGTCCAACTTGTGTTTCTGCTCACGTGAGCTCGGGAGATGTCAGATTTTACTGAGTCATGCATAAAGCATAAAATTTACCATGAAATATACAAGACCGAGCGCATCTCTTTGTGTGAGTTACCATTAAAACGGGTTTTTGACTTAGTAAACTTTTTAGCAAATGTAAGTTTATACCATACTTCACTGGTTCAAATTATTATTATTGATTTCAAGGTGTGGTACTCGTCCAACATATCATGTGATAAAATCCTCTTTATTCTTTGTTTTGAAGATGTACCTTTTGAACTTTAAAACTATAAGTCTTTTAGGATCAAAATATACGTACGATGACTCACCCGAAAAGGGGGACTTTGCGACAGAAAACTTTTCAAGGTACAGGTGAAAATAGGCAGCAAAACATATGGAAAATAATAAGAATTTCCAGCGGATTTTCTGTTGTAAAATCTGATCGCATTGATCAATTTCAACAAGTAAGGTGTCATTTAAAAGCTTAATTTGTTTTGCAACAGATGAAATGAAAACAATCAAAATTGATATCTTCTTCAAAGTCACCCCTTTCGGGGTGAGCCAACACATATAACAATTTTGATCATGCGATTGCGTAAATGTTGAAGCCGTTGTTCCAGCCAAAACAACTATCTGATAATCAACTACATAAATCATCCATAAGACATTAATCTTTCTATATCTAATGTGTAATATTCTTATTCTTAAGAGGTGAAGATAGCACAGTAAGCCACGACGTATCTTTTTAAGACATCGATCTTGTTTGATTTTATTATGGCATTTCATCCTTGAAGGAATTGTTTTGTATGCAGCACACTCTCTTATTATTATTAACATTTGGTGTGTTTGATACTGTTTCGAAGTGCCTCCAATCCATTTTGCACATAAAAATGTATTTGGCGGCCATTTTGGATTTCAATATAGGCTCCATATTGGATTTGAAACATAATAACACCCTTATATGGAAAGAAATACTCCTAATATTACCCGCATAGCCATTTCCTGTCGATTATTCTGAACATTTGGTGTTTTTGATACTGTTTTGAAGTCCCCCTAACTCATTTTTTCACATAAAAGCATATATTGATGGCCATTTTTGATCTCAGAATAGGCGCCATTTTGATTTTATACAAGCCAACAATATTAATAGTGGCAAATGATATTTTTGTAAGTGTAAATGTTATTTCCTTTTATTTTTAGGATATTAGGCATTTTAACAGCTGATTTGGTCGATTTTAATGAACATCGGCTATGGAGGCCATTTCGAATTTTCAAATATGCATATGACAACATTTTGAGTCGGAAGATGTATGGAAAGCGTTCGTCGGATGTATTTTATAGCTCCAGAAGCTATTTTCGAATTATAATTTTGAACATAAAGGCCCGTATTCCAGAAAGATATTTAGCTAAACCATTGCTTAAATGGGCATCAACTGTCCAGGAATGATATGCATCATTACAGCTTTCAAGCAGAACAGTTCAATGAGTCGTGCTGTTGACGAGAAATAAAACCTTGATTTAGCTTAACACCTTTCTGGAATACGGGCCAAAGTGTTTAACAAGATACTGTTAGGCCATTATTTAATGAAAATGTAGTATAACTTATAAGTCATAGGCATGTTTTTTTTTTAATTATCATTGTTGAGGGTCATGTATGTTCAATTTAATTATACACGTAATTGTGCAAATGGTATACATATTTTCACAATCACCGGTCTATTCAAATAATTTAATGTTGACTTTAACATATTTGAAAATCAACTTTATCACATTTGGATATTTATTGACCATAGTTTTTTAATTGAAATTAATGGGGAAAAAAACATGATGAAAATTGTCCGTGTAGAAATTGTCTGAATGTGTCTGACAGAAATTGTTTGTTGGTTATTTTAAAAAGCGAAAAACAATCAAACTGATATATTTGAACAAACCTTATTATACCATACCCTGGCTTGGTTTTTTTACTCGGTTTCAATGGGCCACATACAGTTTTTCCTGAGCACTTTAAAGTTTGAAAGAGTGATTCTCGGCATGTGAATGTAACATGATAAAACTCATAACAAACTAAGGATTTAAAATATAACTATAATATCAATTGACGAGAAACGTTTTTGTTGTACATGTAACACTCAGAGACATTAGATATACCATTTTAATGTAGGTAAACCCCAAATTTGAACTTAAAAATATAATTTCAGGCGCCATTTTGGATTTAAAACATGTGTAAACTATAATTAGGAAGACATGTTCATGATGTATACTTTCAAGGCTATTTTACACTTACTTTTTTCCGTAACATCTTGCACTTAACACCTTTATGGCAGTCATTTTGTAAATAAAAATGGTATCAAAGCGCCATCATACATGACAATATGTGAACATGGTACATTTCCGTGTACTTTGGACAAAATAGTAATACTTAGACAAGCAAATGTTATTTTTAATACGATATTCTCCTTGTATATCACTTTATGACTAACAGATATGGTAAATTTGGCGGCCATTTTGAAAAAAAAAACAGGCTAAGTGCCTTCCTACGTGTCTAAAATTTTGACAACATTGCTTTTTATACTCCTTAGGACCCACTTTAGATGTCTAGACAGGTGTCTTGCTTTCTTTACGAAATGCTCACGGC